>APFE030781841.1:77540-111555 GCA_000404065.3 Pinus taeda
TTATGAGGATTATTTTATAAACTACAGCCACTCTTAATAGAAGTAAAAATATAAAAATAAACTACAGCTACTTCGAAAATTTTGGGTTTTCGAGATTAATAATTGATTTGGAAATTGGAGTAAATTTCTTAAATCCCGGTAATTAATGATTTGACCGCATAACTAAAAATGGAAAAATGTTAGTAAAAACTCGCTATGGGTTAATATTTAAAATGAATGCATTATTGAACTAATTTATTTACAAAATGCAATATTGTACATTTTATGCGTTTTTAACCCAAGCTAGATAAATGATGAGACTTCAAAGGAGTGCCATTTTCAAACCAGTTGACCAAATGAAGCGAAACAAGCGTCAATGGGAAGCTTATAAAAAATCGATTCTAACAAAGTAATCAAAACAAGAATCCAAAGAAAATGAAAAATTAACAAAAGCATAGGGCAATCAACTAAATAAAAATCCAAAAAGGTGTTTAGCCAAAATTTTTATAGAAAGGGTCCCCATTATTTGAAGTGAAGAAGTAAAAAATGGGGGGGTTGTGTTTTTTTACCACAACACCTTCATAGGCTGAAATGGATGGGACACAAATAACTTAGCAAAACTCGAAGGGCTATGGCAGGGGCTCCTCCTAGCTCAAACTCATGGTTTCTTTCTAATCATGATTGAAGGTGACTCTCAAATCCTAATAAATATGGTGAATAAAATTTTGCAGAGGACTCCCTCAAACAAAGTGGGCAACAGTTGAAGATTAGTGGAAATACTGGAACTGATTGAAATTTGGCTCAGGATCCACATCACAGTCAATTTCAAGCATATTTGTCGGAAGGGTAATAGAGTGGCTGACCTTCTTGCCAATATAGGAGTGGAGAGCAGAACTGCTCTGAGTGCAGGCTCGTTATCTATTGTAGCCACGAAGGCCCAGCTAAAGGAAATACAATGATTTAGTGCAGATGGAGAAGACACTAGAGGAAGGAGAGGACTCGGATGTAGGTGGCATTCAATGTAATTTATGAGGAATACAATGGACGGTGGCGAGAGGACGGGCCACTTGGCCGATGGCGTCTCTCCCCACACCACTCTGAGCCGATCTCATGACAGACAACAGGCAGCATTTAATGAAGGCTTGGATCGAGAAAGAGTTGTTATCCGCCCAGACATGGACTCCCCTCATCTCATTGTGTCTCCTTCTCCTCTGCTCCACTGCAAATGTCTGCCCCAGGCCACTGAACCCAGCTCTCGCACAGCTACTGGTCGTCGATGTTGGTTAGCTTGTTGTGTTGATTTCGGCAATGGGCATCACCATTCCCATTCCAGGTTCTGCCAGTTAACCATTGCCCAGCCAGTCCTTGTTCCTCTGCTCAATCCTTCTGCCATCGCTCCCATTGAACATTTAGCCAAGCATTCTGATATGGTTCACCATCACATGAGAATTCTAAGAGGAGGGACTTGGGGAGGTAGTGCTTGCCCTCAGATGGAGACGAATCCTAAGCCTGTTGCCTCCTCTCCCTCTTCTGATCTTTATCCCCCCCATAGCTATGGTTTGAGAAGATATCCCAATACTTGTAGTGGCCGGGGTTGTGCTCTGTCTCCAGATGAAGGTCACAGAGATTTTGCGTTCACACTGCCAATTTCCCTTTGCCCCCTCACCCTGCTCCCCACTCGATCTAGTTCAGATTTCATAGCACCCTAAACAGACTAGTGATTACTGCTACAATCACCATCCTTTTCACCGAAGACAATGAGCAGCAAGCCACCTAGGCGGAAAACTCTGAATTGCAGCAAGAGGAAGCTCATAGATGCAGTAATGGCTGGGACACAGGAAAGAATCTGCTAGATGAAGGAAAAGTTGCTCTGCATGGCCAGACCATGGGTGGCAGTTAGCATGCAGAGGGTGGTGGTTCAGGTGCCATGCGTGTCCTAGGTGGAACAGGGATTGAAAGGCCTACTCTGAGGGCGGCTGCTGGCAGCCATGGTGTCGCCAAACTTGTGGGTGGGCCACATGGCGTAGTGTCGACAGAGGAGGTGGATGACTAGTCGTGTCTAATTGTAGAGGAGCCTATCCTGGACGAGGATGACTGGACGAAGAATCTGCTGGATGAAGGAAAACTTGCTCTGCATGGCCAGACCATGGGTGACGGTCAGCATGCTGAGGGTGGTAGTTTTGGTGCCACGCACTTCCCAGGTGGCATAGGGATTGAAGGGCTAGCACTGAAGGCAACAACTAGCAGCCATGGTGTCGTCCAACTTGTGGGTGGGCCACATGGCGGAGCGTCAATGAAGAAGGCGGATGACTGGGTGTGTCTGATTGTGGAGGAGCCCATCCCGGACAAGCTCAAATGATTTCGTGTGGCTGCCAGGTGTCATTTGGCTAGTCTTTTTGATTTTTTAGTTATATTGGTTTCTGTCTGCATCTTTTTATGTCATGGTGAAAATTCTCTGGTTTTTGTTTTTTGCGGTCCAAAAGACTGATATCCCATCTAGTTTTTTGTCTCTATTTCCCCAATGTTGGGGTAGTCAAGATATTCTCTGATACACTATGTTAAGCTCGGCTAAAGCCTATGCCTCTTTGTACATTTTTGTTACATATTAATAGATTAACTTAACTTAGAAAAAAAAATAGAATGATTTAAATCAAAATTGAAATATTTAATTATATAATTGAAATATTTGTTTATATATAATAAGATATCAATATTAATGTTATATGAGTAATGCAAAATAATTAATATTTAAATTATATAATAAGATCATTAATATAATGTTAATTCATATTAATTATTAATTAAGATTCTTTGTTATTAGTTAAAATGTAAATAATATTTTTAATATGATTATATAATAAGATTTTAATTCCAATCTAATGAGAAATATTAAATTACTATTAAATAGGAGAAAATGTAAATTAATATTTTTAACAACACATGGTTGTTCCTATTCACCTAGATGACTATTCATTTTCTCCTATATTAAAAATTTAGGATATCATAATCCTAATAATTAAGTATATAACACTTGTTAGATTTACATCAATTTTACAAGCATTGAACTTTAATCCAATTTTTGGCCCTTTATCATATATTTTTGGCATACTTTACACCATTTATGATTTCCATATGTTTGGCAAGAAGGTCAAGCCTTCAAAATCACTAAAAACATATAATGACCATCAAAATGAGTTGGAGGTTTAATACCTAACAAACCTACTATAAATTTGGCGAAGCTTAAGATCATTTCTAATTTAGTGGTAGAAATAAAGGTCCACACAAATCATCATGATAGATTAGACAACTACAAACTATATCATAAATATCAATGGAAGAATAAGAGAACTACATATTTTATCCTCTGCTAATACCTTCTTAACTAGCTTACCTTGTATCTCAATATGATAACTATAAATTGTCTCTGAGACACTTGAGTCTCATCCCCATTCAATCACATTCTAGTGTACATAATGGTTATGACGAATATTCTTTCCCATGCAAGACTTCATTAACTAGATTTTCCATGCTTCACACTTTTCTGAAGCAAGGATAACCCTCTTCTACTCCCAATGCCTCCACAACAATAGATGGTGAGATAATAATTATAATTGAGCCATAGTCACACATTGGTAGATGACGTTAAATAAGTTCCTTACATCCTCTTCCCTCACTATCCTTTCTTACTTTGATTCCTTAAAATTTGACCAATCAGTATTTAAATCGTGTGCTTGTAATAAGTATAATTGTCATATCATTGCAAGGAGGGTAGATATCAGGTAAGAAATATCTCCCATTATCTTTATGAAGCATTTATAATAATGCCATGCTATTATATAGCCATATTCATGGGAAAGAGAAGAGTATATGCACCCATGTTATGGGGTAATTTCCTTAAATGCTATGGCCATTATAGCTATAAATGCAAGGGGTTTCCCATATTCTGATGGCTAGTGAGAACAATAGAAGTTGGGGAAAATTGCTATTCAAAATGTGAGAAACAATATGATGGTTTGATAGAAAACCATGGTTAGAATGCCCACAATAGCTAAAAAAACATATCGTCGTACTTTTAACCTTACTATTTCTTCTCAATGAATATTTTGAGGCCAGGTGGTTTTATCCTAAGATATTTCCAGAAGCAAACTAGTAGTTGGAATATGTTTGAATTCACTGAAATCATTGAAAGGGAAGAAGATCTATGAAGGACTATTGATTAGAGAAAATGAATCTTTTCCTTATGTTGTGTAGGGAAATATAAGAGAGTTCCATGGTTGTTTTATGACTAAACTATGACAAGGAGAAATATATAGTGACGACAATAACTTTTTCATGTGACTAATGTGTTGGCATGTGTGAGATTAAGACCCTATAGGAGCTCCCCTCCCCACCCTAATGGTATCCCCACCCTAATGGTATCATGGTCTAGCTTGGGGTGGAACCAATAGTTAATTCCTATAACTAGCTGGAAAATTCATTTCTCAATAACCAATTTGGTCGACATTATTTCCTTACATAACGATTTTCATTTTGTTAATACCTTGAATTAAATGGGTAACAAATTAATTCAAAATATGAAGTGTTATTCATGTTATTATTTTATGTTTGTATACAAATTATGTGTTGTATTTATAATTTTAGATATTAATTTTGGCCTCATATATTGTTAAAGAGATAAAATAAGTCAGGTTGGTAATGCTTAATGTCAAGGAAGGCATATGGGTACACTATATATGGACCCTTAATATAACATTGATTTTGTCTAGTTTTTAAGGTTCCAATATTATGATTTCGCACCAAATGTCATATTTAGCAGCGATGGAGATTCAACGTGAAATTGTCAGTGCTTACTTTGACCTTGTGAAATAGAGCATTACTCTAGTCCTTCTTGGTTCTATTCAAACACAATAGCTTGGAGGTGTGGATTTTGTTGGTTATAGTTTACCATTGGTATTTCTCTCCATGTCAACCTTTTAATATCAACATTGGAATGTTATGGCTGCACATCCATCAATTGTTAAGAATATAGATTATATAATCTCATCCTTACAATAAATTTTGCTTCAATACTACAAATATTTCTCAATAAAATCTTGATAATTTCGAACTTCGCATGCAATAGGATAAATCATGCATTTAAGGGTCAGTTAGTGTTGAGACAAAATTATTTGTTGGGTTGAAATCCCTTTGCATCCCTTCTAATGTATTATTTAATGTACTAATGTGTGTGTTTAATTCTACATGATAGAGGTTCATTCAATATAAGATGCATGTCTTGGCCATTAGCTTGTGGATTTAAATGCATGATAACTCATTAAGATTTAAAAATATATCAATGATAACTATATAGTTATAAGAAATTGTGGGAGATCTTTATCATATATACTATAATCTAGAATATAATAACATATTTGGGGTATTTAGAACTAGTGATATATCTATATTAATTTTATGGCTTGTTTTCTTGTATCTCAAGTTAGCTTAATGGTTTACTTTAAACTTAGCATGAAAATATATGGATTCTTATGGTTTTTGTTATTTTGTAGTCTAGTATTATTTTCATGTTTTTGTGTGTTAATATGTTTCTTATCCCCATTATAGGAAATTACAACCATAAATACACATAAAGAATATAACATTTTTGCACTAAAACTTCCCTTTGATGGGGATGTCTGATGGTCTAAGTCCTTATGCATGACCCATGTGCCTTATATATAGCAAGGTAATTTAAGCCTAATAATGAGGTCACTTGGTTAAAAAATTTCATAACATTTGCATTTATGAACAAAGAAAAATAAGATTTCAGAATTGATTACATATTCCTTATATTTCTCTAGTCCTTAGTGGTAAACCTAATTTTAATTATGAACTATCATTTTGGAAATTTATCATTTTATTACAAAACATTGTATCATTAATAAAATCATATTTGTTCTACTATAATATTAAAGTTCCTGAACACCAAGTTATTTAACAATATACCAAAATATATCTTGATAAAAATAAACACTTCCATTAGACAATCACATTATTTACCAAGCTTCTAAAAGTACCCCATCATCCCCCTCCTCCATTCCCATGTGAAAAATGCTTATTTTTTAGTGCCAAATCCAGTCTTTAAATAAGATAACCATCCTTGTACAATAAGCCTCAAATTGGGAATATGTCCCACTATTGGGGGTAATAATATTTTTGAAGGGTTTGTGTAAATTTCCATGGCACTGTGGAAAATTACCAAGACAAACACTTGACCATGTGCCAAATCCTTAGTATTTAGTTCCAAATCACGTCTTCAACCAACATAGCCATACTTGTATAATAAACCTCAAATTAGGAACATATCCCACTATTGGGAGAAGTAATACTTTTTAAGGGTTTGTGTAATTGTCCATGGCCACATGCATGGGCTAGGTACCTTAAATTTTGTGTATAAGGAGTAAGCCTCTATTTTTGGATCTTGATACATGCCTTAGGCTAGGAGACTTATCCATGTTATGGAAAATATTTGGATTGTCCTATATACTCCTCTTGGAACAAAGATACATTATCGAGGGCTTGTGTCATGGTACTAGGCCCTATGCATGGCCCACAAGACATATTATAATAGCTTAGTCCCTAGTCCTTTTGTTCTTAGCCTTGAATGATGTCTCGATATAGGATATTTATCCCTAGTCTAATTAAAATTATACTCAAATGGGTACTTCACTCATTGCCCAAAGATTCCTACCAAAATATGTGTTATTGTTTGGGGCCAATTCATGTCCATGAACCATAAATCTAATGTTAAGGTGCAAGATGTTATTTATACAACCCACACCATGTCTTAGACCAGGATACATTACTTTGGTGTGTCAAATATTACAATAAATATTGTATCTCGCTCTCATGCCAAAGCTTCCAAGCAATGGGCTTATCTCATGGTTTGGAACTTTATGCATGTCCTAAAAGTATAATTTTAAAACTAATAAGAAGTATATTCCCATCCATTATCATTATAAATTGTGCTGATACTAGATTGTGCTTCATTTTCAATCTATAAAGGAAAAGTTTTAAATGTTTCAAATTCTTGAGATTTATGTTTCAACAAATAAAAACAACACATACTAATGTAGTCTTCAATAATTTTCATGATACATTTAATACTGAAGATGGATGCAACAAGCATGGGGCCACACAAATCAAAGTACATCAATTCTATGTTTTATAAATGCTGTCAAAGTGGAATCATGAAAAGGTTTCTTGTTGTGTTTCCAGAGGATGCAAACCTCACTTTGCTTCAAATTGTTTGGAATGGCAGGCAAACTAGAAGCATGATTTTTATTCAACATATGATGAAGATCATAGTTGATGGTAAAAATTAAAGGCTATGTTTTTATCCCTCACATCCTCATAATTTTCAATCTAGTAATTAAGTATGAATTTCATAAATATTGGACTAAGAGACACATTGTTCCTATTTTAAAAAGTGTTGATGAAAAGAACAATGCAAACTATTAGAATGTAAGTATTATCCATCTTTTATCCAAGTTGTATGACTATTTTTGAAAGAAAGATTAACTTATAGGTGCACGTGTCCTAAATTTATTCTTTTAATAGGTTGACCATCAAATACAAATTTCTCATCCTACTTATTAATGATATCTTGAATGAGATCCACAGCGCCAAATTATTCATCAATCACTAAAGTAGACCTTCACATAGGATCCCACCCAATTTAAATCAATGAGGTGCACATTTATAAGACAATTTTCACATGTATGAAGGGAATTATAAGATTTTATTTATGCAATTTTGTGTTTATAATGACCCATCCACCTTCCACCTTTTAGAACCTCATGAAAAAGATTTTTCTAGCCTTTCCCACTCATTTTTGTTCATGTATTCTTTGATGATATATTGATTTATAGAAAAATCTAGGAGCACATGTCAATCATGTTGATAAAACCATATAGCTCTTATGGGATAACCGATTTTTCCTAAAACATTCCCAATGAATATTTGATGCTTCATAGGTAGTGTTCTTGGGTTACATTGTCAACTGGATGGGGTGTGAGAGGTTTCAAAGAAAATTAAGTCTATGTAGGATTGGACACACATCAAGAATTTAAAAGGATTACATGGTTTCGTAGAAAAAATGATATTATATTAATTTTGTGAAGAATTACAGGGAAAATCACAACCCCTTTAACTTACCTAATAAAAAAGAATACATCTATATGGAATGATGTCACCAAGCAGCACTTTGAGGAAAAAAATATCTAAATTTGTAGCACAGTGATAAATGCAATGTGACTCGATAGTGATGTTGCAGGAAATTGTGGGCGGGGAGGGAGGAGCAAGAGTGGGCGAACAACTAGGGTTATAGACTTCAGCAGGCGCTAATCTCCATGGAAGGGCGCAAAGGAGGGAGCTCCACTCCTTCCTATAAGTAGGCTATGGCTAGCAGAGGTAAGAAACCATTAGAAAATTATATAGGTCCTTCAGAAGAAGGGAAGAGGAACATTGAAGAGGAGCATGATTGTACCAGATCAAGGGAGAATAATGGCACAAAAGAAAAGGAGGAAGAAGATAAGGAACAGGGAACAAAGGACAAAGCACAAAAGGGACCATGCAAACCCAAAGTTAAGATCACACCAAGAGTGGTTTTAAATGATGTTGCTCAGCAAGTGCACAGGGACCACATGCTTCTATATGCAATCATTTGTAAATTCATGGGATTATGGCCCATGGAAAAAGCTTTACAGACATGGATTAAATACCATTGGAAACCAAAAGGAAGCATAGACCTACATCTTGGGTCAAAGGGATTCATCAGTGTGGTCTTCACAAATATTGAAGATAAATATAGAGTGTTTGAAGGAGGTCCCTACTTCTATGTATCAGCAGGCCTCTATATGTGGCCATGGGTTATGAATTTTATCCCGGAGCGTGAGACATTTACTTCGGTCCCGGTTTGGGTAAGACTCTACTCTCTACCTCTTGATTACTGGAAAACATAATCGTTATCTGCCATAGGAAATAAATTAGGGCATTTTGTTAAAGCTTCTGAGGCCACCAGAAGGGGAAAATACACTTCCTTTGCAAGAATATGTGTGGAGATGGATCTCTCTGGAGCTCTATCGGATGAGGTAATCTTGGAAGTTTTTGATGAAGAATGGGTGCAAACAGTAGATTATGAACATATTCCTTTCAGATGCCATAGATGCCATGAGCATGGGCACCTATTCAAAGATTGCCCTCTCAGTAAAATAGAGAACAAGAGTAAAGAGAACACTATGAAAGATACTGAAAGATTTCACAAAGTGGTACATCGAGGAAATGGGGGCAAAAGGGGGCCAAAGCAACATCAAACATAAGGGCAACAGGTCAATCAGAACATGTTCCAAGTACTCGAAGAGGAAGAAGAGATAACAAAAGTAGATCAGGCAATGGGAGGAAGTCCAGTGGAGAAGGAGAAAGAAGAAGAACGTGAACAAACACATGATATTAATAAACAGAAAGAGACCATGATGAGCAAGGCAGAACTAGAAATGGACTAGGAAATGACCCAAAGTGAGATGGAAATCAAGTCTTGACCATGAACTACAGGAGATTCTTGATAGAGAACACCTAGATCTGGAAGGGTTCTTAAAACAGGGAACCATGGGAGGGGTAGACTCGTTACCTCAAGAAGAGTTCAATAGAGTTCAGCAACTGTTAATATGGAAAACTCAGGCTAAAGGGCTTGAGAGGCAAAGAAGCAATGAAAGGCAGGGTAACAAAGGTGTGAAAACTATGAAAACCACACTAGGATTAACACCTAGAAACCCAGAAAGAAAAGAGGTAGGAAAAAGAAGAACGAGCTATTGATGGAAAGTGGAAAGCTAATGATTGATTCAAGTAAGATGAAAGACCTAACCAAATACTCCTTTACAAATTGCTAATGATGAGGTTCACATCTTGGAATATCAGGGGTCTAGGTAGTAAAAGAAAACAAAGATTACTTAGTAATAGAATGAAACAAGAAGGTCTGGGTATTATCTTTATCTAGGAAACTAAATGTTCCATTCAAAAAATAAAAGAAATACATAGAAAATGGCTCAATCGATTTGAGTTTCTAGAAGTCAAAGTAGAGAATACAACAAGAAGCATACTCACTCTTTGGAACCCCCAAAAGATTGACATAATAGATGCTAAGGCATCGAGGAATTATTTATCAGTGGTTATACCGCCTGTGGGAGATAGGGAGACCTATCTGGTCATGAATGTTTATGGCCCTCAAAGAATGGATGATAAACTCAGGTTTCTAGATTCTCTTGTGGATCTCAGAGACAGACATGCAGAAATACCATGGATCATGGGGGGGGGACTTCAACATGATCAAATCACTTTCGGAGAAAAAAGGAGATACCAAAACTCTAAGCAAAGACTCTTTAGAATTTCAAATGTTTATAGATAATATGAAGCTAGTTGACACTGATACGAGGAATGGTCTCTTTACTTGGAACAATAAAAGAGGAGGAGAGTCTCAAGTAGCCTCAATGTTAGACAGATTCATAATCTAAGAGGACCTTATGCTCATTGACAAGGAAATGATAGCGAGAGTTCACCCCTTTGGAGGATCAGATCACTGGCTGGTTCAACTGGAGGTTCAAGGTATTGGTAACCCCAGGAATAGACCTTTTAGATTTGAGAATATCTGGCTTGCCCACCCATATTTCATCAGCAACATTACAAATTGGTGGTCAAAAGATTTGCATATTCAGGGTACAAGAATGTTCCTTCTACACAAAAGACTAAAGCACATCAAGCTCAGGCTCAAAGAATGGAACAAGAATGAATTTGGCAATATTTTTGAAGCAAAAAATCTGTTGAAGATAAAATGCAGGAACTCAACCAAGCCCTTATCACAGATGGCTTTGATAAAGTCAAAAGTGATCAAGTCACCAAATATCATCAAGACTGGGAGAATTTATGTAAACAAGAGGAAATATTATGGAGACAAAAATCTAGGGTTTAATGGCTAAAAGAAGGAGAGTGAAATACTAGATTTTTCCATAGATCCACTATAGCGAACAGAGCTTACAATAGGATTTGTTTGATCAAGGACGAGGGAGGGAATCTTCTTAATATCCATGAAGATACAGAAGCTGTGTTAGTTCAGCGTTTTCGAGGTATAGCAAAGGAAACCATTTCAGACAGAGAGCACTTCATCAGGGACTTAACAAGACATATACCTAGGCTAGTGTCTAGAGAGGATAATTTCAACCTTAATAGGCCAGTGAATGAAGAGGAGGTTAGTGAGGTCCTCAAAGAAATGCAGAATGGCAAAGCGCCTGGTCCTGATGGATTCAATGTGGATTTCTTTAAAGCTTGCTAGGATATTGTTAAACATGATATTCCGAATGTAGTGGAAGATTCCAGAATGAATAGAACTATTTTGAAGGTGCTAAATACCTCCTTCATCACCTTGATCCCTAAACATGAAAATGCTCAAACTCCAGATAGGTTTAGACCCATAGCTTTGTGCAATGTGGTATATAAGATAATATCCAAGGTTGTGGCCAATAGACTCAAACCTCTTCTTCCTACACTAGTTTCTGTAGAACAATCTGGTTATGTGGAAGGCAAACAAATTCTCAATAACATCATTCAAGCACATGAGGTGGTGCACTCATTGACTAGCAATAGGAAGATTGGAATGATCATGCAATTGGACCTTGCCAAAGCTTATGATAAGTTGAATTGGACCTATATCAGGAAAGTTCTTATTGCTTTTGGGTTTGAACATAATTGGGCTAGATGGGTCATGGCCCTTGTAACCTCTTCCAACTTTTCAATATTGGTTAATGGTTCTCCCTTCGAGACTTTTATTCCTCCAAGAGGCCTCAGGCAGGGAGATCTGCTCTCTCCCTTTCTTTTCATCCTCATGATGGAAGGACTTGGTCGGTCTATCAAGCATGCAAAAGAAGTTAGTAAGATTAAGGGTCTCCAACTTTCTGAGAATGGACAAGCCTTGACTCATCAACAATTGTTGATGATACCATGTTGTAGGGAATCCCCATGGTCAAATAATCTCTTGCGTATAAACAAATTCTGAATGACTTTGCCATGGCTATAGGTATGGAAGTTAATCTGTCCAAATCTAAGATTTTTTTCTTTAGTACCAATATTTCTATTCAGAGGAATATCTCTAGAATTTTGGGCTTTCAAAGGGATGCCCTCCCTTCAAAATATTTGTGAGTTCCTCTAACTGCTAAACCTTTGCATAAGAGCATTTGGGAGTCGGTGATTAATAAGATGCAAGATAAAATCAGGAAATGGACTATTATATCTTTAAACTTGGCTAGTAGGTTGGTGCTTACAAAGGATGTTCTTCAATCAATCCCAGTCTTCGTGCTATCAGCTCTCCTAGCACCAAAAAGACTCTTGCAACAACTCAGAACCATCCAAAGAGACTTTCTTTGGGGTAAGGGGGAAGAAAGAAAGAAATGGGCCTTGGTAGCCTGGGAAAAAATTTGCAAACCTAAAAACCATGAGGGCCTTGGATTGGATGATCCAAAGATTCTAAGCAAGGTTTTAGGGGCAAAATTATGGTGGCATTGGGTAAAAGACCTAAAGGCTCAGCTGGCTAGTGTTTGAAAAGAAAAATATGCCAGCACTTGGCAAATTAATGATCACATCAGGATGTCTGGAAATATAAAGGGCTCACACATCTGGAATAAGGCCTGGGAGAACAGGGGCTTAGTTAAAAAAAATAGCTTCTGGGAAATCAAAGAGGGAGATTTAGCTTTATTTTGGGAGGATAAATGGCAACAAGAACCTATATTGTTAAAAGAGGACTTTTTGGACCTCAAGAAAGAGACAAGCACCAAAGGGTTATCTAAGGTAAAAGAATTTTGGGATCAAACCAACAGTATAGGAAAATGAAGAACCTGGAGGAACATTGGTTATAGGGATGATAGCCCCTTGAAAGCAAAAGTAGAGGCACTTATGAAAATGTTAGAACAAAGAAAGATTTTAGTGTCAAGGGGTCATGACCAACTGAGATGGGGAAACAATAATGAGGGTACCTTTAATCTTAAGAAGGCAAAATGCATACTCCTTGAATTGGATTCCCATGTTCCGGATAAGATTTAGCAGAACCTATGGAGGCATCAAGGTTGGATGAAGATTAAAATCTTCATCTGGCTGGTTCAACATAAGAAAATTTTGACTTGGGATAACATTCAGAAGAGGGGTGTTCTGGGGCCTTCCAGATGCTAGCTCTATGAAGCCCAAGAGGAAACAATGGAGCACTTTCTCAACAATTGCATTTTCAGCTCCAAGTTGTGGGATACTTTTGCCACCATCTTCCAATAGATCAATAGGGACAAAGGGAGTATTATCAATACCCTAAACAACTGGAGAAGAAACTTTTTTGATTATGAATTTCTTGGCTCAACTTGGGCTCTTACGCCAAGCTTCATTATATGGAATGTTTGGAAAGAAAGGAACACTAGAATCTTCAAAAATGAAAAGAAGCCCTCCCAATGCCTTTTTGAGCAGATATTAAAACAACTTAAGGAGATGGTTGGCACTATAGTGCGTAATACCCCTAAGAACCTACCTTTAGAAGCTGAATTGAGGATTCTCTGTCAACTGGGTTGGCAGGGACTTATTCCTCAGGGCCTGGATAGGATGGTAATGACAATGGATTATGAGCAGGATTTTTGGCATCCTCCCCCTAAGGTTTTTTTTAAATACAACATTAATGGGGCTTCAAAAGGAAACGCGGGTACTGCTGGCTATGGAGGGGTGTTAAGGGATGAAAATGGAAGTATTCTTTTCATCTTCCATTGCCTTTAGGAAAAGCCACTAACAATATGGCAGAATTAATGGCTTTGGAGCAATGTTTAGATTTCCTGGAGTAAGATTGTCGAAGCTGATTTTGAGTTAATCATTAACTCAGTTAAGAGAATTAGCTAGGGTACAATGCCGGAAAAAGTCTCAAAAAACTGGAGAGGCTGATCCAGGTCTTTCAACGGATTCAACTTCACCTCCAGTGCCTTCGAACAATAAATTTTAACCATGTGCGAAGAACGACCAATAAATTGGCAGATATTCTTACCAATCAAGGAGTGGTTTGTACAGAAAGCAGGGTCACGATGGGTTGGCAAGAGTTGCCTCAAAACAGATTAAAGGTGAATTGTCACGACCAGGCGGATGAAGACATGATGGTGTTTCGGAATAAAGCCATGGAGGCGGGGTCTAGATGACTTGGATTCTTTACGAATTGCTATTTTTTTCATAGTTTGGTCTTTTGTGGGACGCAGGCCACTATCAGCCTTAGCAACCCTGGTAAGTACAATCACAGAGGCTCCAGGTGGAAGTAGATCGACAGACTCTATTCCTCGGATGGTCGGTCAGATGGTCGGAGTAACATCTTACATTGGTTCAGGTATAGGCGTAGAGGAGATGCGGCGAGGGGCCGGAATCTGGGATTTCTTGGCAGCGTCAATACCCTTGGTTTTCCTTCTGTGGACGTAACCACTCTTGGGGTGGTATATTGGTTATTGTAGGCCTTTCAAGCGGGAAGCGGTTTTTCCGAAATGGAAGAGATTCCACTCACCATGCTACACATGGCCAAGGGGAGGGATTGAATACCGCCCTCATCGCACGCTAATATTCGGTGCTCTAGACCCATGTGATATGATCCTCAGCCGTCAGATTAGATCTACGGTCAGGAATGAATGAGCATGTAGGTGGGTCCAGATGGGTAACTGTCCTAAGTATTGTGAAATATTCCACTACCATTGGATTGGGCGAGGATATTTGATGGTGGAGATTAAGGATGCAAGTCTAGATGAGGGCGGGAATCGTTGATGCATTAAATTCATGGCGGGATGCAAAATGTTCTTGGTGAGAATCGTTGATTATTGCACGTTCTATAGGTTTGTGGGTTCGTGGGTTATTCGGACCCGAAATCCTTTTTTCCTCTTTGGGTCCAATTCTTTATTTAAAGTGTGTGCTTGTTGACAGCCCGATTTCTGTGGGCAGACCGTACGACCTCAACATTGTCTGTCTTTTGAGGGTTTTGAGATTTTGTTTGTAGGGGTCAAGGTTTTTCCCTTTAGCTCGATGCCCTTGGCAGTAAGAGAATGGTTTTTCCTTGGTCTACAGTTCCTCGTGGATTGTTTTATTCTATGTAATTTATTTTCCTCTTTAATGAAATAGAAGGTGTGTCTCTTGCTTCAGCAAAAAAAGGATGTCACCAAGCATACCTTTTCATATTTAAAGGAAGTCCACATGGAATACATTTTTCTTAATGGTGCCTTATTTCACTGAGTATTTCTTTTGAAATGTGACCATTTAAATAATTTTATTGGATTAATGATGATGCAAAATGGGAACCTGTTGATTTTCATGAGTAGATAATTATGTTATACAAAATTCAGAAATTCCACCTATGAGAAGCATATGAAGACCATCCTTCATATAGTTGACTTTTGGCAATTGTATGTCATTGGTAGGAACTTCATGATCAAAACCAACCATCATAGTCTGAACTATTTTGTAGAGTATAGTTTGTTGTCTATAGAGAAACATAAGTGGGTCACTAGGATGGTTGGATATGACTACGTTATATATATACAAATGGAAAGTAGAGTGTGGTGGATTATGCATTATTTAGGAAATACTAGGAAGAAAAATTTATTCCTGTGTAGATTTGGTCATGTAAGCACAACAAGAATGGGTTGAAGATGAAATAATTTTTGAACTCATCCAAACTTTAGAAGGAACCCAATGCCCTTGAGGGACATACTTAGTAGCAAGATATCTTACAACAATATAAATGGAATGTGTTTTTTGGTGTAGAATTCTTCTTTAAAGCAAATGATGTTAAATGAGTTGTATTCATCCCATATAATGGGTCATTTTTTCTTCCATAAAATTTGTAAATGAGTTAAGAATTATTTATTATTGGGAAGAAATAAAAATGAAAACCTTTTATACTCTTGTATCTAATGCTTGTCAAGGGAACATGGGTGAAACTGAGTGAATACTCCTAGGGAATTATATCCACTAGCGATATTAGCCATGATTTACATGGACACTTCCATGGATTTTATAGTAGGCCTCTTAAAAGATGACAATAAATAAATCATCATAGTGGCAGTAGAACACTTTTCTAAATTTGAGAGCTTTTGTGCCTTATAACACCCATATATTCCCTTCATAGTCACATGGCCTAAGTATTCATGGATCATATTTTAAAGTTACATGTCATGCCTACTTCCATTGTGTTGGATTATGATACTAACTTCACCCAAAAAGATTATAGAATTATTTAAAATAGGCACAAACTTGAACATGTGCACAAAGTATCATCCCAAAGTAGATGGTCAATATGAGGTGGACAACAAATTCTTGGAAACATTGTAAAACCTTATTACAATGTTTTATAGTGGACCAACAAAATCAATAGGTTCAATGCCCACCTCTTGTTGAATCTTTGTACAAGTTCCACCAAATTTTTACCTTATGAATATATAGAGAGCCAAATTGATCCTTCTATGGATTCCTATCTACCATGCACATCTAGGGTTTTGAATTTGATTGCATACTGAACACCATATCAATCATTCCATGTGCACATAAGCGTAGTTTAATTTGGGTTCAAAATCAAATGAATCCATAAGCCAATTAGCATCACTTTGAGTGTTCTTTTAAGCAAGGGAGTTAGGTTTTCCTTCATCCCTAACCCTATGAGCAATATTTTTTCAAATACAATGGCTCCCTGAAAATAGAACCAAAATTTTATGAAACCAGTTAGATACTTTGATCCATTATATTAGTTACATATTGATTCACTCTTTTATCCCAACCTAAGATTCACCTAGTCTTTCATGTGCGATATTTGAAGAGGTTTGTGGGGCTAATTTCTCATGTTAAAACCAACATTCCATAACATAATGAAGAGGGTTATGCTTTCTTATAGATGGAAGTAATCCTAACCACAATAGAACACTAATTATGTCATCACACAATTTGAGAGGTTTTATCTTGGTGGAAGGATACACAACTAAAAGATGCCGCCTAGGAAATAATATCAATATTATAATAGTTTTCACATGTTTAGTATTAAGGAAAATTATACTCTCGAAGGTGGAGGGCATATTAAGGTGTACCCTAATCTCCTCACTCTGGGTTAGTTAGGAGTCAAGAATTAATGTACAAGGTTATGTTCTTTGAATAAAGATTATTTTGTAGTTAATTAGTAGTTACACAAGTAAAATCCTAGTCATATCTAATAAATAAGGGTTGTTATGTGGTTGGTACTCATTGATGATGTGACTAAAAGTTGTTATAATTTTATATAAAAATTATAGGTACTCAGCTATGGCATGTTTTTGTAAGTTTTGTTATTGTATTGGATTTCTACCCAAATGATATTGGCCCCTTGAAAAGGTGAAATATCATTGTGCTCTCATCTTAGGATTATCAATACAAAGGCTACATTCTATAGGTTCTATATCATTGTATTTCGTACTCACTTTTCTATGGTTTACATTTCTTGAATAATTGCTCAATAATTGGTGTTTCTAATATTTAAGTACAATAGGGAAAAAATGGTTGATGAAGGAAAATGTGTTGTTATGTAGAATTGGGTAGTTTGGATACAACTCTTCCTTAGGTTGGTATAAACAAATTTCCTCCTATTCCCAAACTTTGATGCCATACCATAATTTAAGCACTACTCTTATAGTAATGGCATGGATTCGTGACATCTCTTTCTTTTTCTTACAAAGATACTCAAATGACGTGGGGAGAAAATATTACATAATTTTATCTACTAAAACACATCCAATTGCTATGAATCTACTTCCATTCTCTCTAAGACACCCATGGCTACTATTGCAAAAACAAAGTCTCTACCTTAGCTCAAATAATTCTAGAAGGATTGTATGTCTTCATAAACATTACCTAGTGCCACCCTTTATCTAAATTTAAAGCGCAAATGTTCAAGACATGTTATTATTTTTTTGTTTGCTAGGTAATGTGAGTCATGAAACGACTGGCACACCTAACCTATGGCTTGAGTAGCCATGACCCAGGGGCATGTAAGTCATAAATATCACTAAGGGATCTCACTTATCTTGGGCCACACTAGCCCTTAGAATGGTTGGATTTTTTCCCATGGTGTTTTGAACCAATGACCTTTTCACCACAAAGTGAATTAATATAACACCATATCATCATCTTCTATATGCACCGTGGGCCATGCTATGTTATTATTGGTATAATTTAGGTTTATCATTTGTTTTAATCATATACTTAATTACTATTTGTTGTAGTCATTTTTCTGACAAGATGTATTCCATGTTTGTTATAACACCTTGTGCCACACTTTTTCATCAGATGCTTATGTTGGCCTAGGTAGATCCTTTTCCGTTGTAGACCTATCATTATATTAAAAAAACATTTTAAAAATATATACATGCTCTTCCCATCGTAAAAACACATATGTATGTGGTTCCCCTGAAAGCTTTCCGCATATAACTTTTTAAAATTTGAAAAAATATATAATTCAACTATTTTTCTACTGAGGTTTATGGGTTAGACTAAAAATCTACCTATAGGATCCCATAACATAACCAAGCCAATTGATTTATAGTGGTATAAATACACGCTTTGGGTTTCCCTCATATGAATCCTAGTAATTGACATCCATACTTTGCCAAATTTTCCCCATATTAGGTTTGTGTATCTTGTGTTTTTGTGCATTTCCATGTGTCCATGAAACCTTAGTTTTCTTACATTGATGCTGAGCACTCTTATCTCACATATCATTGATGCTATTGGAGATGAGGTTTTCGATGACCCGGGTAGGAAGGATCTGGAGGAGAGATATGTTAGTGTCGATAGATAGGATTAGGTTGTATCATAATTAACTCCTTGCTACTACCGATTCAATAAAGAGACTCATATCCATTCCTATTTCCATTTTTAAGTCCTCATGATTGTGAAAGCATAATGGATATTTTTATGGATTAATTAGTTTATATGCATATATTCTTTGAATAATGTGATCCATTCCTGGTTTCTTTTCCATCTTGTAGGTATGCAACTTTAGAAGAAGAAGTTAGGGTTTAGGCTTTGCAGGATCTTCATCAATCATAGGACTTACAAGTGACTACATAACACCTACTTTTTAAATTAATTTTTTATTCATGATTGTTTGAGTCTCTCTATTGATTTCTATGTTCTAATCTGTTGGGGTTTCCAACCCTAGCCCTAGGGAGTTTTTCACAAATAGAATTGGTAACTCCATTGGGGAAAATACTTATAAGTATTTTCCTTAAGGGTTTTTTTCTTTATCTTGGTGATAGGGCAGTTGGTTGTCTTATTATTTATTCCTCTAGTCTTTTTTGGATTAGATCTTCCAACTTGATCCTTTGGATCTAGGATGCGTTTTTTTTTAATCTCAGTTTCCTTTTTATACACTATTTATTTTGATAGTAGTTGCGTATACATCTGACTTTTCTGTATATATCTTTCATTCCCGTCAGTTGTATTTGTAAAAGTTGTGTATGTACTTGGTTCATATTTTAAACAATCGTGTATGTTTTTGGAAGTGAAATTTGTTTCACTTTGTTCAGTGCTCTGTTGGTTTGGAAACCTTTATTTCTAGTACCTGGTGTCTTTCTAAGGTTGAAATTTCTAAGTTCGAGTTTGTTAATCTCTACTTCGATCTTTTAAGTGAAAGAACTTAGGGTTTCTTTGTTTGCAAGTTCTTTTGTTATTGGGTTGGGTTCTTAGGTTTTGGTCCCAGGTTATGAATTATTCTAAGTCTCTGCGATAGATTTTTGTCATGGTCTTCTTGACAACATTGTAATCCTTCTCTTTGATTTTAAGTTCTTGTATTAATGGTAGTTGAATTTTTCATTGGTTTTTCTCTCACTTGTTCAGAATTCTTGAATTTCACTTGCTTGAAATTCTTAGATTTCCTTTGCTTGAAGTTCTTAGATTTCATTTTGTTTGAAGTTTTTGGATTTCATTTCCAAAGAAAAAAGAAAATAAATTGCACTTTTGTGTTTTTCTTGGTTCATCGTTTCTTACTTTGAAAAAGAAAACAAAAAGTTATAAGTTTTCATCGAATTTTCATTTCACTTTGCATAAGGTTTCTTTCTTTCCCTTTTTTGCTTTGTTTATTTTCATGCAAAAAAAAAGAAGAAGAGATAATTGCTTTAGTAGTTCTTTTCCTTAATTGTTTTCTTCCTTACACTCATATTTGGAAAAAATAAAAGTATTTGAGTGTGTTTCCTTTTGTTTATGCATTTGAGAAAAGTGTACTTTGCTTTTTGGTTTGTAGGTCATTTGTTAGGTGCAATTTCACTGTCTTTTGGTGAAAAAAATTCCCCATAACTGATTTTATATGCAATTTTCCTTCAGACAAAGTGTGTGTCTACATACTTAGTCCCTGTAGAAAGCAGATATGCTTGTAGTTTGCTTTCCTAGGGGTTTCATGGGCCAATTTTGTGGGTAGTTCTTAGCTATTTTGCTTATTTTTTGGCCTATTTGGGAAAATATACAAGGGTTTCCTTCACAATTTCTGCATATATATATATGGGTTTCCTTCATAACAAGTGTGTATGCATGCTTTTTTCACTCATAAGGGTCACATATACCTCATGAACTAGTGTTTTTTCACAGTTTTTGCCTATTTTTCACCATTCTTCATGTTTCTTTTGTTGTATTAAATGCTATGATCTAATGCAAGTGAATTTAATTCGTATTGTGTTACATTAGGTGCATTCATTCTCATTTGAAAAGGAAAATAATAAAAAATTGCATCCTACTTGCTTATGTTACATTTCTTGCAATCTAGGAAAGAATTGCTCATGCTTTATGCTTACATGAAAATCAATTCGTTGAAGGATAAGTGTAAAGTTTTCTTTTCCAGTGTTATTATAAGCTTCTTTCTTTGAGAGTATGAAAATATCACAAGTTTCATGTGCATAACCTTAAGTAAACAACGACCACTTAAAATAAACTGTTGATTAAAATACAGTAGACTCTTCATTTTTGTCATAAAACAAAAAAACGTTAAGGTATCTTATGGCCATGGAATAGGTGTGGAGATTAAAATATCTAAGGCCACTCAAATTGAAACTATATGTTGATTAAAGAGTGGAAATCCAATCTTGCATAGGCTTTCAGGGAAGCTCCTTTCACATAAGAGGCAAGCACTAGGCCATGTAACAATAAGGAAAGAGAGACACTCCATCTCCTATTTGTCAGAGCAACTTCCCATGACTTCCCCCTTCATATTCTAGTTATGAACTGGCGGCCTTAATTTCCTTTCCTATGGAACTCCTAGGTGATTGCAGGGGGATACCTATAGTACTTGAGACAAACATTGTATTACTATCATAGTGCTCTTAGAGGGTGCCCCATGAAGCAAGGGTACTTGTAGCAGCCAAGACTATTGTTAGGAGGTCATCATAAATAATTGTTATCTTCACTAGTAGGAATTGGGCCCTCATCGTCCTAAGCTCGGCTTTAAAAGGCCATTTATATACTCTTTGATATTATGGTGTTCGCTTTTAATCAACTAGAGCGGGAATATTGGAGGGTTGTTTGCTTACTATTTATAGGATTTTTATAGTGAAGTACTATTTGATATTTGTGTTTAATTGGCCTTAGGATGTTTTGTCTTGACACTCTTGAATCTTTAATTCTAAGTGGATGACTCTAATTATTGTGCAAGTTATACTTTTTTTATTTGGAAATGCATAGATATTCTTTTAGTGGAAAAGAAATAATAAGAAATAGACATAAAATATAAAAAACTTGTAGTAGAATATTAAGGGTTGTTATTGTACCAATGTCTATTGGTAAGGATGACTCAAGAAATGTTAGATAACATCATGAAATTAAAAAAAAACTAGGAAAGCACCATTGATGTGATAATGTGTGTCTCTTATTTTTCTTCTTGTAACCAATAGGTAGTAAGATTCCATATTCTAATTAGCTATATAGTTGTCTTGTAATTGAAATGTAGGATATAAGATGCCCAAGCATTCATTAAGAGTGCATAAATGATGTAACCACAAGTAAAAAGGGGCTCTTTGAGTTACCTTAGTTCAACCCTCCTCTCTCTATTATTAAATAAGTATGGCAACTTATTTCACTTATATTCTAGGTATTTCTTACAAACATTGTAGTCTAATATTCAAAAGTGACTAATCAATACAAACTTAGTTCACTTCTGCTTTGGGTATTTCTTACAAACATTGGTGACCAGTATTCTAAAGTGATTGATCAATACACTAGAGTTTTTCCCTTTAGGTTCCCCTTAGAAATTCCTAGCTTATATCTTCATGTGATTCGAATCGTTGTTCATTTATTTCAATTAATTTTGTTTGAATACTTATTATCTATTTTTATTAGATAATTTAGATTTATATCCTTTCACCATAACATATCTTAATGCATTTAATTATATTTTTTTCTTGCTTGTGTTTCACCTAGGCATAGTGGATTATTATTATGAGAGCACCATTTTTGGTAATCAACTTTTATTAGAATAAAATTCTATAGCATTGTGGAAGCATTAATTTTATAGTTAGAAAACATATGCATGTTTATACTCATTCTCATGCATGCTTGTTTAATATACAATTTCCTTCAACCTCTAATTATTTATCTTCTTGAAACTCTAAAACCAAGATAAAAAGTAAAAGTGAAAGTGGAAATCCTTCTAGTCATATAGAAGTACTCACAAAACAAGGACTAGCTCAACGAAGAGAAGAAACATATGGCCATTTTAATGATATCATTACATGACTTGTCTTAGAATTACCATCAACTAGTTTCCCAATGAGACTCACTTTCGATGAGGTTAGCTTGGGTTCAAGGTACAAATTAATATGGACCATTACCTTAGAAGAAAAAACTGATAAAAAATCAATAAAATATTGGATTGAATAACTAGAGGCTCTTCTTTGCGAATAACCATATTGAGACGGAGAATCTTACCATCACATATTTGAATATGTTGACTTCTCTACACTATTGGTCAGAAAATCTATTGAAAAAGTAGGATGAAGCTAGAAAACCCATCAACACATGGAGACAATTCATCAAACATGTTACAAGGGATTTGAGACGATGGAAATATCAAACTACATAGATATAATGAATTCCAATGATTAATAACTTGACTCAGTTTTAGGGATGACTAAAAAGAATTTGTTTTGAAGTATATATGTGGATTAACTCCTTATATACGAAATGTAATTTCTTAGTATTAGCACTTTTGTAGAAGCATACAATTACAAAATAAACATTAAGGTGAAGCTAATGTTGAATTGACATTATTCAACTAAATTGACTGGTCAACCTATCAAACAACCACCCACTCTAGAAAACTAAAATATTTTAACAACTTTTATAGAAACAAGAAGGTGGGAATACATTATTTAAGAAAGAAAGATACAAAATACAACATATGTAGGAAAATTTTATGACTACCATAGTTCAAGTATACATGATGCATCTAAATGCAAATATTGGAATATGTTATTGGTGCAAATGTAGATGATGGACTAGTCTAGCTACACCAATGATGGATAAATATATTATTGAGTTTAATCCAAAATTATCAAGTCTATTGGCATTAACTCAAACAATATTCTCAAACTCAACCACTATCAATGAATAATAGAATGACTATTCCATTCATAGATATGGGTCAAAGACAAATTGTTACATATGATTGTAGATAATGGAAATTAAAAGAATTTTTTCTCTAAATACATTTGAAATAAATAGGTATTGTGAATGCTCCTCATCCACAAACTTACTACATCAGTTGGATGACAAATGGACAAGAGCTTAGAATCACTTAATGGTGCAATCATGCCTACTTTATCAAGAATTTTAAGGATGAATTTTATGTGTTATAACACCACTCTCAGTAGTTTATGTATTGTTTGGGAAACCTTAATTATGGGATATACAAGGTAGTTTTAATTCTTATCCATGTGAAATATTTGTCAATATTAAAAGTCAATGGAAAAACATTCCTAAATTTCAACCTGAGTTACCAGTGTTTATAGTTTTAGTGAAACAAGTTAAAAGGTTGATCAACCATGATAAAAATTCACATTTTTAGTGATTAAACCTTATCATTCCAAGAATATCACAACAACTACTCATATGTCCCTCAACCATAATTCATGATATTGATAATAAGTTGAGAGAGTACTTGAAGAGTATAAGGGGGTGTTCAAATATCTAGTTGGAAAACCATTACATTAACAAGTAAATCACTCCAAAGATATTATTCTTGGTTCTTCACTACCTAATTCATTTATTTATATAATAGATTTGTTTTAGAGAATGAAGAAATATCTAAAAAAATTCAAGCATTGATTTACAAAGGGAATAAACATAGTTCCTCTCCTTCTACAAGTCCAGTTGAGATAGTTCCTAATAAATATGGAAGATTTTTTTTTCAATTGAAGAAATCATGCCTGGAGCAACTCTCAGGCATACATAGTCTTTGTCATAGTGCCGGTTAAAAATCCATGCAAAAAAAATATAAGACCAAGATCATGGGACATGCATTCCAAGCTGAATGGTGGGAAAAAAATCTTAGCGAGTGTTCATTTTGTTTATTATGGCTAAGGAAATTGGCAAAGGCTCTGGAAAGACAAAGTGGCATTGATTGACTTTTTATTTACGAAACTAATGGAAATTAGGAGAAAATGAAGGTGAAAGGTCACAGGTTGCATGTGAGGAGGAAAGTTAAGGAAAATAATGGAAAATTGAAGAAAATAGAGGCATCATTAATAAAAAGGCTTTTGAGGGTTAGTTTGTAGCTTTTGTCAACTCAGCTTTTTGTAAGTTTAATTTTGGAGCTCTTATTTTCTACTCTCTCTCTCTATCTCATACTCTTGGATACTTAGATTTTTCTTGGAGCACTCTTGGAGGAGTGTGGCATAATTGGGATTTGGAGCAAGAAGGCAAAAGAAAAGCAAGAAAGTGCAAGAGGACATAGGGATCAACAATTACAACATGCTTTTCTTGTAGGTACCGAGTTGCATGTATGATTTCCTTACTAGTTTTGGCATGCATGCCACATGCATGAGGTTTCTTAGTTATGATTTAGTAATTGGGATGGAGAATTGCCCATATTGACGATGGATTTTCCTAGCCTTTCCATTTCCTGGATAACTATAGTGTTTTGGGTTTCTTTCCTTTTGTTTTTCTAGTTGATTCTCATGTTCCTTTGGTTGTGAGTTGATTTACTAGTTCTTGGAATCCTTTTTTGGACAAACGATTTGGAAGCCCTGTAACAACTTGGGTTGAGTTACTAGTCCTGCAAGCCTTAGTTGGACAAATTCTCTAGAATCCCTTGGTGGGTTGAGTTACTAGTCCTGGAAACTCTGGCTGGACAAATTCTCTGGAATCCCGTCATTAGTTGTGGGTTGAGTTACTAGTCATGGAAGATCTTGTTGGAACAAACGCTTTGGAGCCCTAGACAACTTGGGTAGATACCAGTATGGTGATGGTTAGTGATGTCCAATTGTGAGTTGGAATCATTGGTTGATGGTTGAGGTAGTTTGGCCTCTAGAAGCCCTAGTTTGGTTTTGGTTTATTTGTTTCATGAGATCCCACATTCATGCTTGGAATATGGCACGGGGGTGATTGGTTGAAATAAATATTTGGTTCAACCAATCTATGGTCGGGTGGTACATGGAAGTCCCAAACTTGGCTGCATTTTACATATGTTAATAAGAGCTTCTTTCCTCTTATATTGATGGGTAAACATACTTGTTCATATGTGGTATTTATGGTTGTTATATCCTTTTTATTTATGTTGGTTATATGCTGGTTATGAGTATGCTTTATGACATACTTGATGTATGGATGTCATCATGTTTTGATTAGCAAATGAATGAACAATGAATATATGATGTAATATATGATAATGCAACTATTGTGATATGGAAACAATGCTTCTTTACAAATATCAAATAATTATGAGATCCCTATGCTCAAATATGTTGTTATGACATGTAGATTGCATATTTGTGACATGTTTGAAAAAATTCCTGTCATGGCTAGTAGGGTTCAGTTCAAGTAATTGTTTAATTATTTGCATCAATACCATTTTTTTGATGTTATTTATCATCTCTGGTAGTTTCATGAAGTTCTGGGCAGTGGCCTGAGACCTAGCCTTGGAAAAGCGACATAAAATCCAGGGTTGCAAGCTTAGAACTAGTTGAAAAATTCCCTAGTAATTGGCATGCCCTTGTTGTGAGAGTGACTAGAGGGTCCCAGTTGCATGAATTCCCATGTCATGGGAGTGATCGAGGCTTTATGGCAGTGAAATGTCAAGTTATTTTATTGGATGATCAACTTGAAGGGTTGGTTAGCTCTTGAAGGTCCTTTAGCATGTGCAAAATATCAGATTGGTTATGTCTTGTTGATTCCACTTCCTTAGATTTACATGGGGAGTTGAATCATATCGTATTAGCTTCTCATCACATGTTTACCCTTGTAGACCGGTTAACTTGGGTAAATGTGCGAGGAGGGTGTTACAATATTGCTTGGGGTTGGAACACATGACCCGTGGGGATCTAACCTCCCCACCTAACCATTTGACCACATCTTATGGACTATGGAACATGTTTTGTATACATTGAATATAAGGATATCATTAAAATCATAGTAAAGAGTCAAAATTCTATTCCTAGAATATATTATCTACTTAATTATTTGAGAGAGGTTGAATTCTTTACTAAAATTGACATCAAGTCAGGATGTCATCAAATCTATATATAGTCAATAAACATATGAAAAAGTACTTTCATAACTAAGGAAGGTTTTTTTGAGTAGCTATTATTGCCTATTAGCCTCACTATGGGCCTACAACTGTCATTGAGATATATAGATGCCATTCTTAGACCTTCCACAAGAAAAAGTGTCATTTTCTTTTATGTAGATGACATCCTAATTTTTATTACATTACAGGATGAACATTTGTAACACATTTAATAAGTACCTAACATTATTGATAACATAAATTTGTAAAAACTTGGAGAAGTTCTCTTATGTAATGAAGAGCATAAAATTCTTGGGCTATGTGATTATCTCTAAAGGAATTCAAGTTGACCTAGAAAAAATTTAAGTTATCAAGGATTGGCCCTCTTCGTGAGCATTCATGAATTGAGCTTCCTCGATTTATAAAATTTGTATCATGGATTTGTGTGAGGATTCGACTACATTACATGGGTAATGAGTCAATTAATGAAAGGAGGTGGAAAGAAAACATCCACAACACAACAACAAAATTTTGAACAAATTTTACAATCTTTGTACCAATATAGTGCTCATGCTACTTGATTTACATCAACTACTTAAAATTTGGATCAATGCTTAACATCATGCTTTGGCATAGTGATAACTCAAGGAGGTCCAAAAATAACATTCCATTCAAGAAATTCACTGATTCTATTTGTATTTATTCCTCTAGTTAAGTGGATCTATATGCTAATATACATCTAATTGAACAATAGAGACATTATGTTCTTGATTTCTCAAAAGGAGGCAGAGGCTACAGCTTGACCCGCTTGACAAACTACCTAACTTAACAGCCCACGCAGGGGCATCCATCAAAATTCAGCTAAGAGTCGCCATACACAGGCTGAACAGACACTAAACAAACTGGACAAACAAACTGACCTAGATAAGACCGGAACGGAAAATTCATGTGAGTACACAGAGAGACCTTAGACTTAGAATCGAGCAGAGAGAAGAAGGTCCTAGCCCACCAAGCCGTGACTATTGCCACCGAGATCAGCACCGCCTTCTTGGCCAGCATCGCTGCCACGACCAGCGCTGCCTTCTAGACCAGCATCGCCGCTACCCTGACCAGCATCTCCGCCCGAACCCGCCTCACCACCCGGACCAGGATCGCTGCCCTGACCAGCACCGCCATCCTTACCAGCACCGCCACCCTGACTAGCATTGCTACTCTGACCAGCATCGCCACCCGGACCATCACCGCCACCCTGACTAGCGCCGCCACCTTGACCATCTCCGCCGAGTTCTCCTTCCTTAGGGCTTGTTTCCTCCTCAATGGTGCACCAGCCCATTCCTTCCGGGACTCCCTCCCACATTGCAGCCCAAATGGCCGCTGCTTCATCTTGAATCCTCTGCTTCGGAGGTGGGACGGGGGTATCCGGAGTTTCCTCACCTTGCGCAATTGCGGGTTGCTGATCAGGACCTTCCAAAATAATGCTACTTGAGGGTGGCTCCCCCTCTCCAGGAGGCGCATCCCTTCCATCGTTCTCAGGGACTGCAGTGAAGAGGACGGAAATGTGTGCGCTGATGCCCTCGTTGCCTCCTGAGCGGCCCAGAGTGAAAACGACCGAACTAAACGCTGGAAGGGCCGGCTCTCCCTCATTGGAGCTTCCCACCTCCGTGAATTGCCCAACTTGGAGGGGTTGAGCTCTCGCTCTTCTGTGACAGAAACAGCAACAGCAATGATGGTGTTCATTTGCTGCTGGAGAGCGCGACGCTGAGCCTCTTCTAGAGCCTCTGCCAGAGCCTCTGCGGCAGGGTTACCTCTCCCGAAGTCGAGCCATGAGCCCTTTCCCGAGTTCTTTAGGATTTTGCACTGTGCTTCGCTCGCAGTCACCCTTCTGAATTCACCTCCACTTCCTCCAAAATAATGAAGCTTCAGAAAGCTCAGTGCCCAGGTGAGAGCCAGAAAGAACCAGATACAAGCCACGGAGAACCAGATGGGCAGGTCGAAGCCTGCTTGCTCTTTTCTGCACCTGCACAATTTCGGAGAGCCCCCGCAGCTGGAGCTCGTCCCTCTCAACCTCACGATGGCTCCTTGACTGTCGACCTGTTCCATGAATACCCTGTCCAAATTCTCAGTGAGTGAGCTCCATAACTGCACAGCGCAGGTGAGCCATCAACTCAGGCCGCTTCCTTAAGACCGCCTTCCTCCTCGCCCGATCGCCGGCCTGAAGCATTAATGGCCCCTGCGCCATCACGTGGCTGCGCGTGGTCGCCATATGGCGTGCTCGTATCAGGCCTTAGGTCACCCGCATCCGGGGAATTGGTAATTAAACATTGGAAAGGAAATGCTAATGCAATAGCCAATTTCCTTTACCACTAATAGTTTCTCTTATTATAGTGTTAAGTGAGCATAAATTTGACACCATTAATTAGTATTGATTTTTAGAAGATGACACTAATTTCTCCTGATGTTGGGATAAGGTCCCCAGGGTCAATTTTGGGTTAGTTTAACCAAGTTTTGAGAAAGATTTTGTAAAGAATGTAAAGTCTTTGCGAAATGTGGAAGTAGAGTGCGCAACTAAGTAGGAGTCAAAGGGGCTTCACCCCTTGTTTGGGTAAGTAATAGGTCAGTTTTGAGACTCGCCCGTAGGCCGCGGGCTATGGTATTGTATTGAAAAAGCTATATATCGTTGAGTCATAGTGAGTCTAAGAATCAATGAAGTTAACATAGAATATTATTTTTTTTGGCAAATGTTAAGGCAGGAAAGATATGTTTCCTGTACTTAGGTGAAAGGGAAAGGCTCCTGCAGGTGAGTGCATGGAGAGCTTGGCAAGTCCGCAGTTGAGTGCGTGGTCCCCTGTAGCTGGGTGCGAAGGGTGGAAGGGTCTGTAAATTTAATGATGAATCTAATAAAGACTGCTTTTGGAAAAAATATCTTGCCTCTATGTTTTATTCTTAATTCTGTTCAAGTTATGCATTATGGCTTAAGGATTTATTTTATTTTATTTTTCTTATTTTTTGTTTTTTGTTTTTTTTTTTTTTTTATAATCGTTGTGCAAATCTATTAAATCTTTAAGATCTATGCATGAACTAAGTAATTATCTGTTTTCACAAAGATAAAGGTTTAATCTGTTATGATTTCTGTTGAATTGGGTAGATCTGCGCGAAGGTAGACCCAGGGCTACTATTTAGTGTGTGAAAGAGGACAATTTACTTCCTTTAGGTATATAAGGTCTTATCGTAGACCTTCGTGAAGGTCTAGAAACTGTTTACTTAGAATTGCAGTGGTGGATCATAGGAAGAGATAGATCTGTGCGAAGCCAGATCTGAGCTACAAGGGCTTAAGATCACTTATCACACGGTCTTTGGATTCAGAAACTTGGTTCTAGCATCCCCCAATACTACTTCGGGTGAGACTGTAGCCTGCATTATGTAGGTTGTTTCTGAAAGGGCCAAAAATTAGGGTTTTGTTGGTTGGCATGAACAACTCTGAACTGGGTCAGGCCCCGTTAAGCCAAAAAATGGTTTCGTTACCGGGACCGGGATATATCTTAGAGATGTGTGATAAATGGTTTCCTACGAAGAAAGAGATTGAAAAGTGAATTGACCGAAACATGCACAAGTTCGTGGCTCAAGAGAATAGGAGCCCTAAATTATCCAAGGAGTAGTGATTGCAGATATTTTTGTACACAAATGAGACTGGCGCATTCTTCTGTTTCTTCCCTGATGAACTACATGAGTGGTTATCTAAATTGGCTGGATGTGGAGGCTCGATGACCCTATAGTGTGGACTCCTGAACTAGTGTGACATCTGGAGGCATCATAAAGAAATATCGTGCGGGATGTGGATCACTGGATTGATCGCACAATGGGAAATTTTGTGACTTATTTCATGATCGATAGAAATATCAGCTATAGCGAAGCATAACGAAGGCTCTTTAAGAGATCATGAGCTAAGTATTTGAAATCATTAAAGACTTGGATTAAAATGTTGTTATGTGAAAAGAGGGTTATGTAGTTACCTTGATGTTTGGGGCTACATGAAGTGCGAGGTTCTTTAGAAGAAACGAAGTATCAATCTTAGAACATAGTCCTCTCATTGAACCCCCTTCAAGAGACGACGAAGGGACGGTGCTGACAATGCCACAAAGTGCAGTTCAGTTAATTACGTAGGGTATCTTGAGGATACCTCATCCATCTACTCCACCTCCACCTCCACCTCCATCTCATACACCTACACCTTCACCCCCTCCACCTCTACTTCCACCATTCACCATGGTGAATGTGATGAAGATGATGATATTTAGAGGAGTAGGGAGTGAAGATCCTAAACAATTCTAGTTTGTCAAAGGAGCTCTATGGATGACACAACAGATTACGGATGATAACATCAAGAAAGTGTAGCTAGCCATAGCCTTATAGGATCGAGCATTAACATGGTACATCAAGTATTGCATTCATAATCCCACTGCATCATTGGCAAAGACCCAACAATATCTGAATAAGGAGTTCAGAAAGCCTAAGTTAGGGGCGCAGTTGGTAACTAAGTTTAAGGAAATTTGATAGAAGGTAGATGAGATGCCTTGGCATTTCGATCAGAGGTTGAAATGCCTGATTAGGCAAGCCAATATGATAATTACATATTCCCAGCACCGCAACTGGTATATAACGTCACTCTTGTCACACTTAAGTGTGCCTTTTTCGCAACAAAAGGAAACAAAGCAAGCTAAAGCTTTGGAAATTGTGATGAGATTGGATGCTTGGCCCATACAAGATATAAACCTTGGAGTGCAACAGATTCACTCACAGTTAGAAAGCCTACATTTGGAGTTTGAGAGCGTGAAGAAAGGAAAAGAAGCTCAACTAGAGGTGCGTGTGTTATTGGGAGAAGTAGTGTCCATTCAGAGCTGCTAGTCCCACTAAGACGGGTAGCTATCTTAGAAACAAACAAACTAAGGTTACTTGCATTTTCCTTTATGAGAAGTAGATGAGAGAGAAGCAAAGAGTACTAACCTCAGTCTTTCGCTTGGCTCCTTGCTTGTTTCCTCTCCCCTTTGATAGATCTTTACTGCTCCTTCCTCGCTTGTCCCATCTCAAAGAACACCTATAGAGTCAAAGCAACATAATACCATCAAAGCATAGAGATCTAGAATCATAAACACTATAGGATAAGATATATATTGACCATACAAATGCATATATCAGTTCAATATTCAAAGACATACAAGAATATGGAGGAAAACTCAAATAGCTTTATTGATAGAAGTGGTAGAAGAGAGGATTACAAACCATTGATTTGACCCAGCACCATCCTCCCAGCATGAAAGCCCTTCTTCACCTTATGAAAAGCTAGATCACCCAACACTATGATGTTCCATAAAGAAACCAACAACACTTCCTTACAAGATGCAAAATTCCAGCCTCTGGATCTCTAGGATGAGGATCCATATATAGATGTTTGCAGGTGGGTGAGTCAGCTTCTGGGTTTTTGATTAGTGTCATTTCTCTGATAGTTCTCAATTCCACTTGGAGATTTCATCATCTCTTACTCATCCCTGGGTGAATTCAGAGAGGCAAGTGTCACAGGAGAAGTTTCTAGAAGATTCCATGGTCATCCACCTTGCAAACTATCTCTGCCATTTGTCTACTCTCACCCATCGCATCCCATAGAAGGGCTTTTTAGTATGCATCACACCCCCTGTGTGCATTAGGTGGGATGCATCGCACTTTGACCATGGAGTAGGTGAGATGGTCCAGTTTTGACCAGTTCTGAGAAGTTTTTCATGGAGAACTTCTGGAGATGATGTAATCAGCTGACCTTATTCCTTTAGGGTATGAAACAACACTTTTAGGGACTTAGAAGCCCTTAGTTTATGGGCATATATGATTGGGGTTGCAGTGCTCAAATATTTCTATAACAGTTGCTCCCTAAAGCATGAGGTTGTAAATCTTTTGATGTCGGGTGAAATGCTTTATCATGAGGATCCGAAGTTTTTCCGCACTAGAAGGTGACCTGTAATAAGATGCAATACAATACATTATCTTCATAATATTTTCATGATCTAGCTGAGGCGGGCATTCCCATGCTCAGCTTCATAAATTCATTCTCATGTACATAGGACAGACAACCGTCTGTGTGGTAGACTGATGATTCTGGTAGAGCTATCATCCTTTGGCTTGGATGATTATCTGTGTAGCAATGATGTACATTTGATGTTTTTATTTTCATGAATATATCGCAACCCAGATGGATGAAACTAGATCCGGGGTCTTCAAACTCATTCAATCTTTGCCCGATGTACAAGTCGATCCATGTGAAAAGATGTTCTGAAGTCGAACATGGAAAGACATTGCCTGATTACCAGCCAATGATGTAAGCTGTTAACAGGTGTGAGAGGAATCATCGATAATGATAATGACCCCCAAGGTACTACAGTACAATTCATGTGGTGTGAAAATGTGACTTGGCATCGAACACCATGCAAAATCTTTCGGTCGAAGGCCATTGATGTAAACCTGTCACAGGGAGTGAGAAACTTGCCATTGAGGCATGCAAGCTTCAAAGTATTGAAAGGGTTGTTCCTAGGTCAACTTCTTGGATAATGAGCTGACGTCGAAAAGAAGTGACCTATCATAGGAGGGCATTAATGAATCCCACATCTAGGACACAAAACGAAGAAAATGATTTCGTGGAGGTGAAAACAATCTGATGATACAAGGTTCAGGGTGGCAGTCATGAAATAATGAAGGGTGAAGGTATTGCAGTGGATGAGACACAAGCTGGGTTGGTGAATTCTCTGAGTGACTTCTGTTGAACATATCGGTGACACTGAAATGGATTGGTAGCGTTAACCCCAAAGATGGATGGTACGGTGGACCAATGGTGATATGACTGGTGAACAGAATAACCCAACCTGACTCAATCATGGTGATGGAGTGAAAGTGTAATGTTCAAGAGCGACTTGCTACCAATAAAGTTTCTTCAAGTTTTCTTCCCAATTTTTCCCTAGTCATTGCTGACCAGTACCTCTTTATTTTTTTCAAGCTTGAGGAGGATAACATATGCTTTTTCTATAATTTGCCCTTCAGGAAAACCCGTTGTTATGTTTTAATGAGCCTAGCGACAGTGAAACTCGTTCTTGTCTACATGGACAAGTTTGTCGCTATTGGTTTTAACGAGTTTAATGACAAAGATAACTCGGTCCTTTTTCAATTTTAGAGAGTCTGAAAAGGGATGGAAAGAAAACT
>APFE030781841.1:117133-156129 GCA_000404065.3 Pinus taeda
TACCAACCTCAGTCTTTCGCTTGGCTCCTTGCTTGTTTCCTCTCCCCTTTGACAGATCTTTGCCACTCCTTCCTCGCTTGTCCCATTTCAAAGAACACCTGTAGAGTCAAGGTAGCATAATACCATCAAATCATAGAGATCTACCATCATAAACAATATAGGATAAGATATATATTGACCATACAAATGCATATATCAGTGCGATATTCAAAGACATACAAGAATACAGAGGAAAACTCAAATAGCTTTATTGATAGAAGTGGTAGAAGAGAGGATTACAACGCATTGATCTAACCCAACGCCATCCTCCCAGCATGAAAGCCCTTCTTCACCTCATGAAAAGCTAGATCACCCAACACTATGATTTTCCACAAAGAAACCAACACCACTTCCTTACAAGATGCAAAATTCCAGCCTCTGGATCTCTAGGATGAGGGATCCATATATAGATGTTTGTAGGTGGGTGAGTCAGCTTCTGGGTTTTTGATTAGTGTCATTTCTCTGATAGTTCTTAATTCCACTTGGAGATTTCATGATCTCTTACTCATCCCTGGGCAAATTCAGAGAGGCAAGTGTCACGGGAAAAATTTCTGGAAGATTCCATGATCATCCACCTTGCAAACTGTCTCTACCATTTGTCTACTCTCGCCAATCGTACCCCATAGAAGGGATTTTCAGTATGCATCACACCCCCCATGTGCATTAGGTGGGATGCATCGCACTTTGACCATGGAGCAGGTGAGATGGTCCAGTTTTGACTAGTTCTGAGCAGTTTTTCATGGAGAACTTCTAGGAGATGATGTAATCAGCTGACCTTGTTCCTTTAGGGTATGAAACAACACTTTTAGGGACTTAGAAGCCATTGGTTTATGGACATATATGATTGGGGTTGCAGTGCCCAAATATTTCTATAACAACGCACTGAGGTCTGGTGTTTGAAATGCAAAAGCCATGGACATGATAAGGATCATTGCCTGGTCTATAAGAACTATATTATTGGGGGGGCCTGTTCCCCTGAAACCAGAGAATAACGTTGGGATGAGCATGGGAGCTACACTATGGTGCGCTATTTGTCAGGTTACAGGATAACACACAACTGATAATTTCCATTTACTACAAAATTTTGTATAGACCCCTCTGTACTTGTGTTGCAACTTTTGCAAATCCGTGGGACATGATGAACGCCGTTGTAGGAGTTATGAGATGATGATGGATATGACCCCTACTTACATAATTCAAGCAAAGAACTAACCTTAGGATCATGGCGTAGCATCACGTGGAGGATTCCAAGGCCGAGGATGAGGAAGAGGGGGCGAAACTGGTTGAGGGTGTGGGCAGGTGATATGCTATAATTGTGGCGAAGCAGGACACTTCGCACGAGACTGTAAAAACCCCATGCATCCATCATCTCAGTATTATTGAAAATTTGACCATGTGATAGAATAATGTCCGGTCCTTATGGAAAATATGTAAGAAGAGAAGGTGCAACCCTAACAACCTATGCAGAACATCAAAATGATGAGGGCAGAGCCCCGCAAATAAGGTTAAATCATAAATATAGTGACAAAAAGTGGTATGGAGACTGGTACAGATAGAGGCAAGCAATATGAGGGTGATGGGTGAGTGCGCAAGGTTGCTAAGAAGGAAGCAAACTTTGATCTTAATAGAACTAAAGAGACATGGAAGCAAAGAAAAAATTCATTGAGGCCTCTACCTCAGGAAGCCAAGAGAAAATGCCAGAAACTAATATGACACAAGAAGTAGATCCTCCTGTACTAGCTACTTTTTTGAAGACTTGTATGAATTTACTGGATGATAAGAAAGAAGTAGAAGGCTCCTTCTAAACAGTGCACTCTGATGAGGCTGACTGCATAGATAGGAGAATATGAAATGGACGAGGCAATCTTGGATCTAGGATCTGATGTAAATGTCCTACCTAAGTAGACATGGGGAGAACTACGCTGCAGTGGTCTCCTATTTAGCTGCCCATGGCCAATCAATAGAGGATTATCCCGACGGGGTGCTTATATGGTGTAACGGTTGATATTGAGGGTACGAGCGTGCTCACTGACTTTGAGGTCATTGAAATAGTGGATGATAGTAACCATAACCCTTGCTACTAGGAATTTATTGGGTTTTCGATATGGACGTGGTAATCAACTTGAAGAAGTAGAATATGACGTTTGAAAGGAAGTTGCTAAGGATTGTAGTGCCACTAGACCCTACAGAAGGAGCACGTTATACTGAACCTGTTCATGACTTTGTGGAAAGTGATGATGATCTTGATCAAATATACAAGATCACAATGCGAGATGAACATTGGATCAATCCTATGGTTGATGGACAAATTGCGTGGGATAGGGATAGGTCATGCGCCTCAGATTTGGATGAAGAGCTTGAACACTAGCAGAATAGGTTGCATGAAGTATCTACGCTTTGTTTCGATATGATGACCAAATAATTGTAGTGTGTATCGACTGAGGTAAGGAAGCTTCTGCATTATGATGGTTTGATAGATGTGGATCTATTTTTAGATGAATTTGAATGAGAATTACCGAAAGAACATCACTTCCAGGGACTGGAGTCGGCACTGCGCGCTACACCTGCCCGTTGGTGGGGTACTCATAAGGGGAGCTTTGCTAGATGGAAGGAATACAGAAGGATGATGAAGTTGAGATTTGGATATGCTAATACCTAGATGACAAAAAAATATAGTGGGAAGGATGATCTACGGAGTCATTTGGCACGATGGACTAAGGCCTGGGGAACATAATCATAACCCGAATGGGTGCACATTTTATATCATATCTTAGATACAATTCCAATGAGCTGGTATTTGGAGACGGAGCTTCGCCATGGAACAACTGAATGGGACATATTAAGGGAGAGTTTTCTATTAACTTTCAGCTTTAAGGATGGGTTTGAGTGAATTGATGAAGTGCTCCAAGAGATAAAAGTAACTATATTTAGAACACCTAAGGAACTGATAGAATGGGCTCAGCCGAATTGGAGTACACAGTTGTGCCATGTGCTGGAGTGTTACAATGTGATTGCTGAAGATGAAGAAGAAGACTCATGGAATATTAAAATTCAAGAGACAAAAGGACAATGTGAGGTCAAAGGATCGAAAGCTACGAACCCGGATATATTGGAACCTTTTAAAACTAGACAAGTAAACATTGGCTCTGAAGCAGAGCCTAAGTTTGCAAATATAGGAGACTATTGGGATGAAGACACAGTTGATAAGGTAGTTGAACTGCTACATGAGTACCTAGATCTATTCCCATCAAAACTTTTAGATTTAAAGGGGATTGTCGGAGATTTTGGTTTTATTAAGATTATGTTGAAATTGGATGCGAAGCTTGTTAAGCAAAGACCTTATCGTCTAAAGCGAAAATATAAAGAAAAGGTGCGCCAAGAACTGGACAAGATGTTGGAAGCTAGTATTATTGAATGAGTAGAGGAATCTGATTGTGTAAGCCCAAAGGTGGTCCAAGAGAAGAAAAAAAAAATTGAAATCTAAATATGCGTAGATCTAAGAAAGTTGAATGATGCATGTGTACACGATCCATTTCCCACACCATTTACAAATGAAGCATTGGAGAATGTTGGCAGACAAGAGGCTTATTCATTTACTGATGGCTTTTCGAGATATCATCAAATAAATATCGTGTCGGAAGATAGAAGAAAAACACCGTTCACAATAGAGTTGGATTTCTTTCAATATACAATAATTCCATTTGGATTGAAGAACGCGCCTGCAATTTTTTCCCGAGTAGTGATCGCGGCATTCAAGGAATTTATTCATAAATTTCTGGAGGTGTATTTCGACAATTGGGTTGTGTTTGGGTTAGTGAAGTGCCATGTTGCGAGCCTGCGCCTTATGCTAGATACATGTCGAAGGTATCAGATCACGCTAAACTTGAAGAAGTGCATATTTTGTGTGCCCTTTGGAATTTTGCTTGGCCATGTTGTATTAAGCAGGGATTAATGGTGGACCTTGTGAAAATCGATGTGATTGTGAATTTGGAAGCTCCTAGGAATATAAAACAGTTGTGCACGACACTGGGGCACACTAGGTATCATAGAAAGTTTATTAAGGCATATGCTCAGATAACCGCACCAATGGAAACATTGTTGAAGAAAGATGCAATGTTTTGCTAGGATGAAGACTGTCAGTGCAGTCTGGATGTTTTTAAAGGAAAAGATGGTAATTGTGCCTATTTTGGTGTTTCCAGATTGGAAGAAATAATTACATGTGCATGTAGATGACTCTTGCATTGCACTAGATGTTGTATTAACACAGGCAAGAGAAGGTGAAATTGATCATCCAATAGCCTTCGCAAGAAAAAAATTATCTAAGGATGAGAAGAATTACTCCACTACAAAGCACAAAGGGTTGGTGATGGTCTACGTGCTGCAAAAATTTAGGCATTATCTGTTGGGTGGACACTTTAAAATGTATACAGATCACTCCGCGATCAAGTACCTAGTCAATAAGCCTATGTTGGGGGGAAAGATCTACCGATGGTTATTGTTGTTTCAGGGTTATGACTTTGAAGTGATTGTGAAGCCTAGAAGGTTGAATGCAGGACCTGACCATCTGTCAAGGATTGAAACAGGCGAAGAACCAAAAAGTTTGGAGGTAGGAATGCCAGATGCACATATTTTTGCGGTGCGTGTCACGAATGGAAATTTTGTGGATATAATTTAGTTTGTAACCATAGGAACAACTCTGGAAGGTTATTCTACTCAGGAAAAGAAGGAATTAGTAGTTCGCTTTGCGAATTTTTCAGTGATTGCGGGTCACTTGTATAAGATGGGAATAGATGAAATACTGCGAAGGTATGTTCCTAAGTTTGAACACCCTAGTATCCTTGTTGAAGCACATGGAGGAGTGGCAGGAGGTCACTACGTAGGAAAAGTGACCACGCAAAAGATTTTGCGTGCTGGGTTATATTGGTCGACATTACATAGGGATTACAAGGTATATTGCAAGGCGTACGATGCTTACCAAAGGACGGGGAAGCCTTGCAAAGAGATGAATTACCTTTAAATCATCAGTCTCATTGCAGGTATTTGATAAATGGGCCATTGACTTCATAGCTCCAATACAACCATCAAGTAAGAAGACAAGCGCACGGTATATCATTACTGCAACTGAGTATTTAACTAGATGGGTGTAAGTGTAGCCAACAAAGGATTGTAAAGTTGCCACCGCTGCCAAGTTTTTTTTTAATATGTCTTAACACAGTTTGGATGCCATAAGATATTGATGCGTGATAGGGGTACACATTTCTTGAATGAAACAATTAGCGTGATTCTCGAGGGATTCCACATGTATCATCAAAAGAGAACACCCTATCACCCACAGGCGAATGGAATGGTGGAAGCATTTAACAAAATATTAGAGAATGAGTTGACGAAGGTCTGCAACACGTAGAGGAATGACTAGGATATGCGCATACGAGCAGTGCTATGGGCATATAGGACAACCTTTAAGAAGTTGATAGGTCAAACACCGTTTAGGTTGGTCTATGGGATTGAAGAAGTGATGCCTATGGAGTATCTTGTGGCAATTTTACGTATTGCAACTTTGACAGAGATGGAGGATCGTGAGACCTTGGAGGAACGGCTCGCGTAGCTTATGGAGTTAGAAGAGGATCACTTCCTTGCAAGATTTCACCAGCAAGTGCGAAAGGAATGCAAAAAAGCATGGCATGGTAGGCATATTAAGATGCACACTTTTAAGATAGATGGTTTAGTGCTGCTATATGACAACAAGTTCACAAAATTTCCAAGGAAATTTCAAGTGCATTGGTTGGGGCCATATGTTGTTAAGGAGATCATGGATGGTGGCGTAGTTCAGCTTGTGAAGCTGAATGGGGAACCATTCCTTGGGAAAGTGAATGGAAGTAGGTTGAATCTATATACAGGGGATCCTACCCCTGCACAATGACTATATGGTAGCAAGATAGTCTTAGTAATCCAGGCAATTATAAGGGCTTGCAGGACTATAAACTACACTGGACAAAGAGGAGAAAAACATAGTAGGGAGGCTGCGTGACAAAAGACAAGAGTGTGATAGGTGAAGCTGCGCTGGATGAACTGTGCTATGGAGTATGTTACCGCGTAGACAGGTCAAAAAGTAGACGTTGGAGTCACTATTCATGATTTGATGGCAAAAATTCGGTGAAGAAAAGCGGGTAGGCACCATTTATGGTGAAAAGATTTGGAGATCTGCTGCCAAAGATGCATTTATGATCAAAAATTAGAGGGAACAATTGGATTTGAATTCAAAACCTCCTATAAATTGGGCATGTTGGTCCTTCAAAGGAAACTTGCATTCTAACGATTGTGTATGAGCCCTCTTATTGTCGTTGTATGAATCATAAGGTTTGGGAGGACTTAATTTCCAGTTCGACATTTGCAATGCTACCTGAAATTATCCAGAGGATTATTCTCGTGAAAATGTCTGATCCAGTAAGTTTGGAAGCCATTGTTTCTCAAGCGGAAGGACCTAAGGTTGTATCTATGGAAGTTGCGCCCACTGTGCCTATGGCTCTAAGGTCACCTAGGCCAAGGAAAATAGTTGTATAAGAGAAGTAGAAGAATCATGTGCTAGTGAGACATTCACTGAGGAAGAACTTGGAGGTTCGGTAGAAGGAGAAGAAGGATAAGTAGCCAGATAAAATTGTGGACCTAGAGGAAGAAGAATTCCAAGGAGTGGAGGAATTGGATGCTGAAGAGGCTGAGCCTATCACACGGCTCTCAGAGTATATCCCTACGTGAAAGGAAAGAAAAAGTAACAAAAGACCCTATTCAAGAAAGTTTATGGTCTTGACACCCTTATTACTAGAACATGTTGAATTTGAAGGCATGATATTAGCGCGCATTCTAGTGCTAAAGATGGAGGATTGAGATCACGAAGACCATGAGATATTCCCTCATTTTTCTACTCACAAATACATGAAGAACATATATTACGAAGAGACTGGAGTTAAGCGGCTGGAGCCCATGAAATGGGCAAGAGATGTTGACCAAGTTGGGTTGCTACAAATGCTCTGCATACCACAATTTCACAGGTCCATTATAAACATTGTTTGTGTGCTCCAGTTGCTTGCGCTGGTGCATGATGGGTGCTTATCGCTTGACAAACCCATCTCGATCACATATTTTCTCATCCATTATATTACAAAGCTGCCCTATAAAGGGGTGGACCCTGCTAAGGAGTTTGAAGGGAAGAGTTGAGAAAAGGAGCTAGAAGATAAGATGAAGGAAGAGTTTGGCTTAGTAAAGAAGTCGTGTGGATATTCTATCCACTCCATGCAGGACCAAGCGATGCAGTTCACCGCACAAATTCTTATAGGTAAGATTATGAGGAAATGTCATGCGAACAAAGTTTTGGCGCTAGTGGTGTGCGCGAAGGGATTACAATATAACTAGGCACAATATTTGTGTAAGGAGTTCCTCGCGAACTGTTGCAAAGCACAGGAGGGCAAAAAAATATTTCATTATGTGTGGCTCCTACTGTCAATTGTCTTAGTAGCATGGAGATTGCCAAAGGACAGTCATTTTCCTCCGCAGGCAAAAGATTTACCAGAGGCAGCAAAGTTTGCTTCGCTGTGGTCGACAAAGGATCCAGAGTTGATCAAAGAATCAAATATTTTCTAAATTCTAATGGAAATGGATCTTCACATAGTAATCAGTCAGCGGCCAAGGTTGTCCCCAACCTTGTTCGAGTAGTTGAGGGCCTTCGTGGAGTTCAAGGCCGATTTCCACAATGTCTTAATCAGGGCGAGGAAAGACCCTAAGAATATATGGCACAAGCTACCATACTTAGTCTCAGAAATAGATGTGCAGGATATTATCGGTCGTTGGCCACCAGAGTGGCGAGAACCCATGGACATTGGTGCAAGTACTAGTAAGGGTGCCGAGAGCTATGTTGCATAGACGACAACTGTGCAGAAGCATAAGAAAGTAGCACAGAAGGCAGTGCAAGAATTGGATGAACAAAATAAGAAAGAGGTTGCTGCTAAGGTAGCTACGGAAAAAGAGCACGTTACAAAAGAGCGTGCTGAGGCAAAGCACACTAGCATAGAGGAAGTTGAAGCATCGGTTTCCTAGCATACCGAAGAGCAGGAACTATTAGGACAGGGTGGAGATGGTGGAGAGGAGGAGAGAACTCCCTTCATATTGAGGAAGCATGGTAAGGAGACAACTTTCGGGCCAAGAAAGAAGCGTAAATTAGATAAATAGGCGCGCATTGAATTGATGATCCTCATTGAGGGGGATCTCGATGAGATTGGAGACAAGGTAAGAGATTCCACAATAGAGTTGTGGCAACAATTTTAACAACAATACATGTAGATGCTAGGGAGTGTCTAGAATGATCTACGCAAGATACAGATCCAGACCAGTGGATTCAAGCGAGTGTTGGGAAAATGAGTGAGGTGCAAGAGCGCATAACATAAGGAAGCGAGAAAGTTTTGGAGCTGGAACGGACTCTAGACCTCAGAGTCATCCCTTTACCAGAAGGATCAATTCGCATAGAATTAGAAGAAGACCATGCCATGTTGAGTACAGTCAAAGACATTGGGGTAAACTCATTTTCACTTCCGATTTAGACTCTCCATGCGCTGCATCAGGGGGTCTCGGATGAGCTTCAGATCAGAGAGAAGTGCGCACTTACAGTAATAAATGAATTCAAAGTAAACAATGAGCAAATGTTTGAAGAAAAGGCTCAGGATCTAAAAGAAAAGGAGGAGCTACAAGCATAAAGTCAAAGCCCATAAACAAAAATAACGCAGGCATGCAAGACAGTTCCAGAATTAAACATTCTGGAGGATGTCACAGCTACAGTAAAAATCAGAAAATCAGCTGCTGCAGTCTCCACATCCAAGGATGAGATCGACAAAGTCATGTTTGAATTCTAGATAAAGATCTTAGAGCTACAACTGATGTTACATCCGACCACTCTGCCAAAGGTCCAGGAGCAACGCGAAGTAGCTATCAAGGAAAAAATTGGCACATTGGATACAACAGTCACATATTGCGCGATGATATTTACTTAGGCCATGGAACTATGGACGAATCTGTAGGAGCACCCAAACCTGTAAAATATTAACACAGATATCTGAGAGACACAATGCAAGTTTGATGAAGTCAAAGGGACTTCATGCACTTTGGAGCCAATCCAATGCCTCACATGATTGTAGGAAGCCCAATAGCTGCAATTACAGATTGAAGAGCTACATAGGAAAGAGGCCCTTCTCAAGGCCAGACTAGAGCCATGGATAGAGGAAGCCTGTTAGCTTACTCTATCACTTCAGGAAAAGTTAAAGACACCACAACAAACACAAAGAACGATGCGCCTAGCAGTAGAAGGCCTGATGACATCAAAGTTGGTAGAGGAAGTGCAACAAGCCGTGGTACAGAGTTCTGCTGATGTAGCAACATTGCAGGTCGAGTTCGGTGACCTATGCAACAAGATAGAGGCACCAACCAAGTGATTCGAGGGTGAGTCACCATATTTGTTTTAGGGGCCTGTTGGGATAGGGTCCCCAAGGTCAATTTTGGGTTAGTTTAACCAAGTTTTGAGAAAGATTTTTGTAAATAATGTAAAGTCTCCATGAAATGTGGAAGAGGAGCGCGTAACTAAGTAGGAGCCAAAGGGGCTTTAGCCCCTTGTTTGGGTAAGTAATAGGTCTATTTTGAGACTCACCCATAGGCCACGAGCCATGGTATTTTATTTAAAAAGCTATATATAATTAAGTCATAGCGAGTCTAAAAATCATTGAAGTTAAGATAGAAGATTATTGTTTTGGGAAAGTGCTAACACAGGAAAGCTCTGTTTCCTATATTTATGCGAAAGGGGAAGGCTCCTGCAGCGGAGTGCGTAGAGACCATGGCAAGTCTGCAACTAAGTGCACAGGCCCCTACAACTGGGTGCACAGGGTGGAAGTGTCTATAAATTGAACACTAAATCTAATAAAGACTGCTTTTGGAACAAATATCTTGCCTCTATGTTTTATTCTTAATTCTGTTCAACTTATGCATTATGGATTAAGGATTTGTTTTCTATGAAATAAAGTCTAATTGCTACGTGAATCTATTAAATCTTTAAGATCTATGCATGAACTAAGTAATTATTTGTTTTTGCGAAGATAAAGGTTAAATCTGTTATGACTTCTATTGAATCGGGTAGATTTGCATGAAGGCAGATCTAGGGCTACTATTTAGTGCGTGAAAGAGAACAATTTTCTTCCTTTAGGTCTATCAGGTCTGATTGCAGACCTTCGCAAAGGCCTAGAAGTCGTTTACTTAGAATTGCAGTGGCGAATCATAGGAAGACATAGATCTGCATGAAGGAAAATATAAGCTACAAGGGTTTAATATCACTTATCACATGGTCTCTGGATGTAGAAACCTAGTTCTAGCATCCCCCAATACTACTTCAGGTGAGACTGCGACCTATGCTATGCAGGTTGTTTCCAAAAGGGCCAACAGTTAGGGTTTTGTTGGTTGTCGCGAACAACTTTGAACCTGGGTCAGGCCCCCTTAAGCCAACACCTTAATTTATCAACAACTCCATATAGGTCATTTGATTGACATGAACTACCACTTGGAGGAAAACTTGTTCTACAAGTTAGGAAGGTTTTTATACCTCTAGGATAGTATTGAAAAAATCTTATCTAGGATATACATTACAAAAAAATAGTAAGTCACTTAAGAGTATGAAAGAACCTTATGGTACTTTTAGAAGTAATTTTATTCTCATTTTATTCAAGTTTCATATTGACAAAAATATCAAGTCATACATGTTTTGTGTTGTCACTAAGCAACGAGGTTTCCACTTAGTGAGCATGTGACATTGAATTTACATTTGTGGGATACTAAAGAATACCCCTAATTTCATTTGGTGTTGATAAATACCTCCCTAAATCCCTTTGTTGAAGCTCCCTCCCAATACATCTTTTCAATAAAAAAGAAAATTTAAACCATATTTTTTATCGATACCCTTTTTTATATGCCTCGATACCTTGTACTACCTTCCTCGCTCACATATTTTTCATAATTTCAAAATCTAATTTAAGAACTAACATGATAAGATATTGGCCAATAAGTGAACCCTCGCAAAGATTTGTATATACTTCTACTTATTTTGGAATGACTGTGGGAATCTATTTATATGGATTTCTTGACTATATATCCTATCATCAAGAAATGGCATGATCTAGACCTACCAGTGGTCAAAATATTTCCTATAAAGTATTTTTGTTCTAGTATACCATTTTCTAGTACTCGACATCCTTGCTTCTAGAAAATATCGTGTGTTTAGAACCCAATACATGATTTCAACATCACTTTGCTAACTTAATTTCTATCCTTGTTTCTCTTTGATCTTCTTCTCAATGCATTCCAACTCATGTTTGATAGAATTTGCAAAATGACATTGATAGACTTTCATTGTTGCTTCCACTTTTGAACATCCCCTCTTTTTTTGTCTCTTTCTAGAGTCAATAGGAGGCTTCCACCATGCCATATAATTTGAACTTTGTTTACTCTTAGTACTATGTTTTGTTTGACATCTCTATTATTCTATAGGAAACTAATTAGCCAACACCCACCACTTCTATATTAAGAGGTCAATAAATGTTGTCCATAAACAAAGGTTTGAGTTGAGCTACGTTTCTAAGGCTTCATAGTCTCAAGCTTAATATCCTAAGAGTGTTATTCCTCTTTGTGATTCCCATCATTTGTTCCACAAATCACTATGTCAATGGAGTGAGCATGATGGAATGCTAAGCCACAAATCTCCAAGTTAGTGGAGTTTGGTTAGAGGATAAAGAGATCAAGTTAGTGTTGACCTTAATTTTTTATTATTGACACCTATGTTATACATGACACCTTAATAGATCATTGTTCTCATCCATAACACCTATCTTGACACCTATGTTATACATGACACCTTAATAGATCATTGTTCTCATACATAACACTATCTATAAATAATTGTATGTGTTATAATTATATACAGTTTTTCGAAAAATTAATCCTCACTTTGAGAGAAAATTGAACTTTTCAAGAAATTAATTTAAGAAATCTGAGTTTTATTTTCAACCTTTTCTTAATGTCTATGTTAATTTTTAAATAAATTAATTTAATTTTAAGGATTCTTGTGTTAAGAGATGTTTTTTTACAATAGGCGGAGATGCAATTTTTTGAATAATAAACATTTATATATATAATTAATATATATAATATAATTATATAAGATATATAATATATATATATATATAATATATATATATAATTTGTTATGAGAGACATTTTATAACTCAATGTAGGATAAATATTGCATAGTTGTAAATGAATATAAACATTTAAATATAGGCTAAAAAAAAAAAGTAGAATTAATTCTTGTTTATATAGATAGATATATATATATATAATATATATATATATATATATATATATAAGAATATATAGTATAATATATATAATAATAATAAATGTTCATATTCTAACCATAAAATTTCAAAACATATATACTTTTTTTTTTTTTTTATGGAAACAGGTAGTGGATATATTAGAAACTTGGCCTTAATGCCAAAGAGCAGATTACAAAAGGTGAGTCTAATTCCAGAAGTGCCATACAACCTTGCAAGACCGTGACATTTATGTTTAGCTCACATCTCTTTTTAGCTGCTACTATGCGGTCAATTTCCGAGATTTTCCCAAGATTGTGGATACAAACAAACTGATTTAATAGTAGGCAATAAAACATGACATCTTTCTAAATTAAGGAATTGGTTCCCATATTTCCTGTTCACCTCTGAGCAGGGCTTCAGCCTTAAGAAGAGTTGCTTTGTTAGCTTTGGTGTCCGCCTCCTTATTATTGGCTCTCAACACGTGATAGAAATTCAAATTCTGGAAAGAGTCTCCAAGGTCTGTAATTCTGTGAATCAACCTTGCTAGCCTTAGGTCCATTGGCTTAGAATGAGTCACCATAGTGTTAATGATAACTGAGAGTCTCCAATAACAATAGCCTCCCTGATGTTCAAGACTTTCAGAATCTTGAGTCCTTGGAAAAGAGCCAAAGCCTCAACTTGAATGATGGAAGCGATGCCCAAACCCCAGGCGAAACTGTGGATCCTAAAGCCAACTGGATTCAAAATGAATCCTCCAGCTCCAGCTCTTCTAGAATTTCCCTTTGCAGCTCCATCAAAAAATAGAAAGTGTCTTTTATGGTTTGCAATCCATCCTTGGAACTCTTCTACTGTAGCACTTATTTGCGATACTTTTGGGAGGGAGATACTCTTTGCAATTTTTTGGAACTGAAGATCGAGAGAGGAACCCCAATTTATATCTTGCTGGCTGAGACTTAAGTCATCTTTATGGTCTCTCAGGCACTCTTTTAACTGTCATTTAATTTTAACTACCACTAGCTTGGCGTCCTGTTCGCAGTTTATGAAAATCCTTCTGTTTCGCTCAAGCCAAACCTGCCAACAGATAATTTTAGGGAGAAAAGACCAAGCAGCTATGATAATTTTGTTTTTTGGAAGAGGACTAGGATACCTTTGCAGCCATTTATCAAAAAAATCAGGAATGAAGGAAGGCAAGGCAAAGTTGGAACTCAAAGGTTCCAGTAGCTCGATCCAAATCTGCAAAGTGAAGGAACATTCAAGCATTAGATGAGAAACGCTTTCCTGGTTTACCTTGCAAAGTTTGAACCTTGAAGGGCCGTGGAAACCTCACTTTTGAAGATTATCATCTTTCAAAATTTTGGAGTGGCATAACAACCAATTGAAGAAGTTGATTTTTGGTAAGGAGGGATAATGCCATATCCCTTTCCACTGCTCTGGATTCGTGGCTGCATGGGGGCACTCACACAGCTTGACGTATGCTTGAGAAACATAGTAACCACCAGCCTGCACACCCCAACCTCTAAAAACCCTTATTTGCGTCTGCGTTGGAGTCAATCCGTGAAGCTTGGAGAGCAGGACCTCTCATTCCATAGACAAATCTGGGGGCGTTTCAAGGTTCCAGCTAGCCCAACGTGATTCCTGCCAGACTGAAATGTCCCACAGGGAACGTAATCCAGAATCATTCATCCATCTGCGCATCGCTTGGAGAGAGTGACAGTATCCCAGTGGCTCATTGTTCATAATTCTATCTGTCCAGAGGTTGATCCTTTTTCCATTACCGGGAATCCAGTAGGCATGAGCGTTAATAAGTGGACAGGATTTGTTGCAATGCTTCAGACAGGACGAATTAGGGAGTGGTAGAGGGTGATCTAGACAGCAGGAGCATTGGACTTTGAAGTATTTTTTCCAAAGAGCTAATTCTGCCCATCCAGGGTTAGGTGCAATAATTCTTCAGATGAGCTTAGCTCCCATTGCAATATTATGATATCCAAGATTTTGAAGTTCAAGCCTCCTTCCAAGAGCGGTTTGGAGATGGATTCCCAGTTGATTAATGGAATCTTATTCTCATTTTGCTTGCCGCCCTTCCAAAAAAAAATTCGAATGATCTCCTCCATTTTTCTGAGGATTCCAGTGGGAGCGAGAAGGATAGAAAACTAAAATAAGGGAAGACTTTTGAGGACTGCTTTTATGAGAATAGATTTATTAGCAATGTTAAGCCAGGAGAAGCCCTAAGAAAGAAACTTGTTCTTGAATTTCAATCTCTGCTGAAGGCTCTTTTAAGAAATACAGGTAGTCCTAAGTACTTGAAGGAAGTCCAGTTTGAGGAGGCTACAAAACCAAAGGTTTTGGAAATGGAATTGAGCAAGCTGGAAGTGGTGTTCCAACAATAGATATGGCATTTGCCATTATTTAGTCTGCTTCCCAAAACCAAACAAAATTCCTCCAGAACTCCTTTAAATCTGGAGGCTATAAGCATAGAGGCAACTCCCAATAACAAGGTGTCATCAACAAAGAGGGCATGATTTATGTTTTTAACACCTCTTGCTAAACAAAGCCCAACAATTTCCTGATCCATCATTTTTTTGTCTAAATAAAAACTAAGGACAGAGGCTTGAAGAACAAATAGAAGGGGTGAGAGAGGGCACCCCTGCCTAAGCCCTCTCGTGGCTTTGAAGAAGTCAATAGCTCTTCCATTTACTAATGGAGCAATCCAAGGCTCCGAAATGTAGGCCTAGATCCAATTTATAAATTTCTCACCAAATCTAAGCTTATGTAAGACTTTCAACGGAAAGCTATGCTTAACTCTATCAAAAGCATTTGCTAAATCAGGTTTGACAACCATACCTTTTTCATTGTGACTCAGGCTTGAGTGAATTGCCTCTTGGACCAGAATGAAATTGTCCAATATATGTCTACCTTGAATGAATCCTCCTTGGCTTTCCAGAATGACTTTGGGGAGGATGAGATTGAGTCTATTAGCGACGAATTTGGTAATCAGTTTGTAGCCAATATTACATAGAAAAATCGGGTGAAACCTTTGAAGGTGTTGGCTCCTTTCTCTTTGGGGATGAGAGCAAGAAAAATAGAGTTTGTTCTACCTCCGATTTTCTAGCAAGATTGGGACTTAATAACCATTTTGTATAGATCTTTTTCCACAATCGACCAACAAGATTGGAGAAATCTGGCTGAAAATCCATTCGGCCTAGGGGCTTTGTCTAGGTCCATGGAAAAGAGGGCATCCTTGACTTTGTTCATGGTGACTTTAGCTTCAAGAAGGTGATTCATTTCATTAGTAATCAGGGAGGGGACCGTGTCCATCATACCAGAGTTTTGATCCAGATTTATATCTTCACTATATAGGTTTTTAAAGTGAAGGGAGGCAACTTTTTTGATGCTTGCGTTGTCTTTGTGAATGATGGGACAATCTTTGATTTCGGAAATGGAGTTGGAACATTTCCTTCCCTGAGCTTGTTTTTGGAAGAAGGAAGAGTTCCTGTCACCTGCTTTGAGCCAAAGGCTGTGAGACTTAAGTCTCCAGTACTCTTCCTCAACTAGACAAGCCTTGTGATAGTTTTGTTGGAGATGGGCTTCTTTGTCTAGAATCTCTTTTGTTATGTTAGCTATTTCAACATGGAGATGATGATTTTCCATAGTGCATTGGAGTTTTTTCCTTTCATTGGTTGGATTGGGCAGAGATTTGGCCTAGCTTTTCAAAGCCCTTTTCACTCTTCTGAGCTTCTCCTCCCAGATGAAAAAGGGGGAGCCTTTGATCGACTGGATCCAGATGCCCTTAACTAATTGCATGAAGTCTGATTCCTTAGCCTAGAGTGCGCTAACTCTGAAGGGAATTGGATCGAGGTCAAGTTGAAACACTAGTTCCAACTTGATGGATTTATGATCAGAAGCGCTGCATGGGAGAATATGAACTCTAGCCTCTAATCCAAGCAGAAGAAAATAACTTTGAAGTAAGAATCTGTCCAATCTGGAAGCAATGTGGCCAGGACCAATTCTTTTTATTAGACCAAGTATATTTACCAAAGATTGGCTTGATGTTTAGTAGATCCCAGTCTTGCATAAGGTCTTCTGCCCATTCCCTTGCTGGATCTCGAACAATGCCACCTCCTCTCTTGTTTGTTGATAAGAGAGTGAGGTTTAGATCTCCTGCAATGATGGTATTCTCTAGATTAATGAGAACTACCTGGTTTCTTATGGATTCCCAACAGGGTTTTTTTCCCTAGCGTTCACAGGGATGTACTCCTTGAAGAGGCTAATAATCTCTTTTGATTCTAGATGTTGCAGTAAGAGCAGCCAGTGAGTGTTGAGGGTCTCAGAAACGACTGAGAATTTGCTAGTGTTCCAAAGAGTGCCCAACCCACCGGAAGCTCCACGGGTAGAGATTTCTTTCGCCTCACATTTGTTCCAGAGTTTCTTACTAGCCTGAAGGAAGACAGAGTCTTCCAGCTTGGTCTCCTGGATGAGGAGTATATCAGGAGCTTCTATTCTTATTAAACTTCTGATGGCTTCTTCTCTAATTCTGCTCCCCATACCTCTACAGTTCCAGGAGACTATCTTTATCATTTGTATTTCTGGTCGGCTCCCTTGGAGCCTTGGGGCTAGTTTCTCGCCATCTTTGTTTTTTATGCTAACAGCTTCTCAAGGGTTGGCTAGCTTCCTTGGAGCTTATCTTTGAAAGTTTCCTTCTCTCTTTTTTCCCGATCTGTTTTGCGGCCTCTTGTGGATCTCCTTATCAAAGCTTGGGATTATCCTATTTCCCCTTCTTCCTCTGAGCCATCCGATTGGTGCTCATCTTCCTCTACTTCGACGGTATTTCCTTTGGAACTCTCAGCAAGGCTTGCCCCCTTGGGAGAAGAGGGGGTACCTTTAGAGGGTGGGGTTGATTTTTGGTTGTCTAGATCCTGTGGTTCCTCTATTTGCGAGCTTAGAGGGGCGAATTTATTTTCTTGATCCATTCTGGAAGGGGGTTGCTGAGGAGGGGCCTGGAGGGGACCTCTTTCGTTTAGACCAACCTAATTTTAGGTTTTCCTGGTGTGCTTGACTTGGTTCCAGCCTTCTTCTTTACCCTTATTTGGTTCCACATTGGTTGGGCATCCTCTGGCGAAGTGACCGTAGACATGGTACTTTCGGCATTTGAAAGGCAACTACTCATAATCTAGCTTCTGCAAATGAGTCTAGTTTCCTATTTTGATTTTGATGGCTTCCAGGAGACCCACCTCTAGATCTACTTCTATGCAAATATGGGCACAGTCATATTGATCTTTGCTATTTTCTTGATCTATGAATTTCCCAAGGGCGTTTCCAATGTGCTTTAATGAGTCCCAGTTCCAAGAATGCACTGGGAGGTTAGGGAGTTTGACCCACATAGGGATAGTCGTGGGAACATCCACTGTAGGGTTGAAATCTGGTGTCCATATATTAAGATACAGGCCCTGGGGGCCCATGAAATAGGGGCCATTCTGAAAGATTAGGTCCTTTTCGTCCTTTGAGGTGAATTCGAAGAGGAAGAACCCTCGTCCTAAGAAGTAAGAGATGATGTTGCTCTTGATCAGAGGAGCCCAGTTCTTGTTGACCCAGGTCTCAGTGGTCTTAGGAGAAGGCCATAGACTGGTGAATTGGCCAATGAGATCCCGCTCATCCAAGGAGAGGGTGACTTGAATCAAAGTCTCTAGCAGCAGGGAAATTTCAGGAATGTCTTCAAGCCTCTTGACAAACTTGGTTGCTTCACTCTTTTTCTTCTGCGACAATCCGACCAAGAGCCGAGAGAAGGCTTCGACAAAAGAAGGCGGAGGGGGGGGGGGAGGCTTGCCTAGGGCGAGCCTGGCTTACTAGCCCTGTCTAGCAGCAGACAAGTGCACAGAGACGTAGGAATTCAAGAGGGGAATGCAGTAATGACGCAGGAGGGCAGAGGGCCCAAAGCCATGGGCTGCAGAGCAGAGAGATCAAGGGCGCAGAGGCGCCGAAGCATAGGCTAGGGCTTGATGGCAGCACTCTAGGTCTCGATAAAAAAAAGTCCTTACTTGTTTGTATTTCAAAACATATAGTTAATAAACCTGCAAGACAAAAAATTAATAATAAAAATTAAAAAATAATAATATGAAAATTCTAAATATATATATATATATATAATATATATATATATATATATATATAAATTTAATAAGATATTTTTTATATATAAAAATGTGGAATTTATTATAAATAGATCCATCTTAATTATGAATCCATCAAAACGTGATAAGAATCAACTCTGAAGTGTGAACTCTCTTCCAAATTAAGATAAATCTATATAGGTATATAAATAAAATTATGATTATTAAATTTATTTTTCTAAATCATTAAAACATATATCGACAAAAATAGGTATATAAACGTAAAGGTTTTTGTTTGATTTTCAAATTTTTTTTTTTTTTTTTTTTTTTTTTTTAATGTTTAAGTATTATATAAATTTTATTTTAATAAGTTATTTTATTTTTAAAATATATAATAATAAAATAGTTGAAGATACAAAAAAAAAATTGTACAAAATTGGAGGAAATTTTACACCTGAGAGATTTCATTCCTCTTGTTGTTTGATAAAAACATTGTTAAGATGGAAATATATAAGATGGTTATTAAAAATATTATTTATTTCTGAATTTAGGCTTCTATGATCCATAATGAATTGAGAAAAGTATTTCGGTAGAAATCACATAGTAAAATTTTTGGCCTTTAGAACCAACTAGTGTGGTTCATCATCAAGACCAGTGTGGTTCTACTATATGATTTCTACTAAATTACTTTTCTCAATATTATTTTTATTTATATAAATTTCACATATAAACATTTTAATTTTAAATTACATATATATTGACCTTTTTCTTTAACATGTTTTATATTTTTTTTAAAGGTGGTTAGAATGAACGATTATTATCCTTCCCACTTAAATTTGGAGAGACCTATTTCTTTCCTTGGAAAAAAATAAAAAGTTATATATGTGTGTGTGTGTGAGAATTGTTATATGCTTTTAAATTGAATTTAAATATGGTGGTTATGAAAATGTATCATTATTTTAATGTATGTGGTTAAATAGATCTTAATTTAAAAATATTTTTAGTTTAATTATACTCTTATTAATGCATAGAGCAAATGGTAAAGGGTGTTTTGTTAAGGCACCCTATAGGGAAAATATCAATGGTATGAAACTTAGTGGGAAAAAATCTAGCCTTGCTAAGGGTTGATGTGATTTTGACGGCTTAGATGCTCTTGAGTCACGACTACTCAAGCCACTTAGGCATGTCCACCCTGTCATACATTACCCTGCTAAATAAAAAATTATACACTTATTAATCAAATTTATTAAGTTGTTATATATTTATTAATTATATATTTGGAAATGTCATAATTATAATTATAAATATGAATCATTACTATTCTAATTAATCTGCATATTATGATTTTTTGTTGGGAAATATTGTGTATCTTTATTAATAAAAACAAAATTACAATATAATAAATTGAATTATTTATTGTTTCTGAATTCGAGCTTCTGTGATTCATAATGATTAGAGAAATGACTCAAATATTGTTGTGATTGATCCGAAAGAGCCATTTCTCCGATTTATTGTTTTTCCCTTTTATTACCTTTTTAATTGAGCCAATATTATGTTTTATTATTATTATTTGATTTAATATATAATATTATCTAATATATATATAATATATATATATATATATATATATATATATATATATAATATATATATATAAAATTTACTATAAGATGCTCTTTAGACAACATCTTCACAAACAAGTGTATCACAAACAAGTATACCTTCAGATGGTCATTTTTTCTTTTTGTCTTCAGTTTTTATAGGATAAGGTAGACATACTATTACAGTTTAAATGTATATGTATATGGTTTGTTTAAAAGAACCTTCTAAACCAAAGTCTTGGTGGGTTTTTTATAAACATTGAAGTATATTTGAACACATGTTAGAGGTTATGATTGTTTATGCATAACAAGTTTTTTTCTATGACTTTTATGGATCCTTCAACATGTAATTTTCATCTTATTAATGAAAATTATGTTTTTTTTTTCTTTAAAAGGGAATTATTTTTTATTTAATTATTAAAGAAATTATAAATATAAATTTGTATTTTTTTCAAGATACAAATTATTAAAAATTTTGATGCCATAAATTTTAAAATGATACACATATTAGACATCATTTTTCGAGATTCAACTATGTTAAGTAAGTCATTCATGTATGACCATTTCCATGAGAGGTAGTCGTGACTGACTAATTTCTCATGATTTTTGAATAGTCCACTTAGCACTCATTGCATCAGGTGATACACATACTTTTTATTTTTATAAATAGTTAGAAATATAAATATTTCTTACTCAATCTTCCTAAAAATAAAATAATTAATTAGAAATAATTATTAAAACTAAATTATTGTAAATATTTCAATATGATCTATTAGGAATTAAGAAAATAAAATTAATAGAAATTCTTTAACATATTATTTCTATGCTTGAAGAGAAATGAGAGAAGCATTCCTAGATCACTATAGTTTTGTTGCCTAAATAGGTCAAGAAGGTCGGTTGTGTGACAAATATTTTGAAAATTGGAATGGATTTGATTATAAGCTGGAAATTTGTGATAAAGTGCATCCTCTATGCTCTAGGTGCCATCTGCACACCAACAGGATTGACCGATGTCGTTGAGCATACAACCTTTGTACCACCAATCTCATTAGACCTAGAATACGCAAACATATATCATTAATGTAAGCAGCAATTAGTTCTCACATACATAAGTATATATACAAACATATATATATAAATATTTTTCTCTTTTCAACAAGGGTAATCAAGAATCAAAAGTATACAATCATAAGTAAAAAACATGTTATGAAAAATGAAATTTCATATAAAATAAAGAGCCAAAGTTAAGTTGGCTTTCAGATACCTTAATCACAAGCATTAGCCCTACATACAATTTTTCTGCAGACAAATATACATCCTTTGTTTCTATTCTTGGCTCTTGTTAGTTTATGTCTTATACGCTTTCCATTTCATCATTCTTATATTGTAGCTCACTCTCCAAAACTTTTATCTTCTTGATGTGTTATGAATTATTGTCATCTCTCACTTCCCTAAGTCTCTCCATATGTGACCTAAGATATCATATATCCAATCCCTTTTTTTACCTATCTATCAATATTTTCCTTTGTTGGTGCACTTGAATGGACACATCCATGTTTTGTTTCTCATGCAATTCAATTAGTTTCAATTGTTTTAGTTCATTTTGCTTCTATAGCCCATTAGCTCTTTGCAAGCTCTCTTTCAAGCTATAATTATTTGTGCTCTTGCTTAAGCTCAAGCATTTGTCCCTCTAAATCCCTACTAAATTACATATTTTCTTATTGTGGTTATTAATGAGAGCTTGAACTTCTAGTTGAACTTTATTCAACTTTCTTTCCAAAGATGTACCAAAATTGTTATCAGTCATTCAACCTGTCACATACTTGATAGTCCTATAAGTTCCATACATAAATGATCATAAATGGTAACCTATTAATCTTGCCATCACATGTTATAACTTGTCATTATACCTAACAAGTTTCTTCATAAGACTTAATACAATCTGCCATAAACCTGTAATAAGCTAGTTGTAGGCCTGCTACCACATTTTATCATCCTATGATAAACGAGAGACAAAACCTATTATAGAATCTGTTATAAAACTTGTTACCACCAATGTCCAATTCCTTGGTTGTAACTTGTAATTATTGTATTTCATACATGTGATAAAATCTATTATTATTTGTCCTTAATTTGTCATTACATGTAAGTAAACTTGTCATCTACATGTGATAGGCTTGTCATAAATCTGTAAAGGGTTTGTCACATGTCTGTGACTATTCCGTCTATGGCATTATGCTGTTACTTGTAATATAGTTGTCACTTACCTATGACAACTTGTTATATAATATGTAGCATACCTTCCTCCATCTTGTGACCAAGCAAGTACAACATGCTACCAACCCAATATTCTCTATTAGGGAATTTGGTATACCATCTATATGACTAGAATTGATACATGATCATGTTATAATATTGATATGAATTTTCCACCCACCTGTATTTAACTTGTCACCAAATTGTCCCCTATCTGCATCAAACTGGTTATAAACTATTATATACATGGTATAAACCTATTACAATTAGTTTAGACCTATTATGTCGCTCGATTTTCTCCCCTCATGGGCTCTCATAATAAAAAAATACTCTTTGTAATCAACTTGTACACAACTTGTAGAAAGTTCTTGTATCCCATTCTTGTTACCGATATGTTATATTTTGTCATAACCTTGTACATGAAATTTCTTTGTAGTCATGCATGTTGCCTCACTAAAGTTTACCCTGTTAGATTAGATAGCCACATAAATGTGCATACCACCCTGACCTTTCATCTTGGAGCACCAATCATAACTCTTAATGCCATATTGATTGAAATCAAATCCTAAATTTATGACAATTATCTACAAATTCCCAAAGCATGCCTATAAAACCAATAACCTATCCATAATATCCTTTTCCTATTAATTTCGATTCGTACTGATATATTTGTAATAAAAAAGATTAAAACTTGCAAATTATATAAGATAAGATATAAAATTTTCGTCCCAAGCAGTTGCATCACAACAACCATGATTAGTTTATGATATCAACTATTATATATATATATATATACTACAACATAATTTTGTCAATTAACATACAATCACCAAGGACATATTCATACATTACATTCACACATGTATAATAATAATATTTTTATAATTCATCAGTGAGAGAAGGTTTAGAAAAATTTCCTTCTTATTTCTCTTCTTATCATAGAACTCCATTAGCATAACTAATCTACTCTATCACATTTCTCCCTATCCATGTATGTCTTATTAGTTACCTGCATTCTATATTGCTACTACCATCATAAATGCACTTGCATTTGGGACATACATATCCATCTTGTGTATTATTACCATCTTAATATATTTCTTTTATTAGATCACTTTATATTAGTCACTGCTAATTTTCCATCAATCATTGTACCCATCTCAATTCGATGTTTGTGTGATCATAGTCATGCTAAAGGTCATCATGATCCTATTGTAATTTTGTACCTTTCTGAGTGTTTTTTCTTTAACATTCAAATTGTTGAGTTTCCACCTCATTCCACAATTCAATATATTTCTATTGACTATTCACTTGTCAAATTCCGATAATTGAGCTAAAAGTTACGCCCTTCATAAGTTTTAACTAGGCTCGAATAATTCTTCTCCCAACACTTGTAGCTTTCATGTGATATTTTCTTTACAAATTTCATCTATTTTTAAATTCTTGGTTTTCCAGAATATTCTCCTTGTCAATATCTCTCTATTTACTATATGTTTATGTCATGTTGACCTCTGGGTCAAAAGTTATGCCCTGTAGAGTGCTACAACTTGTTTGGTCATTTTTTCCTCTTTAAGACTATTGTATCTTTCTATTCATTTTTTGTGGAATTTTGAACTGCAACCCAAATTTTTAGGTTTATCACCATATTCTACTTAGAATTATCTTTCTTTTGACTATTTATGGGTAAAATTCTAATTTTTGGCCTCAAAGATATGCCCCTACAAAGTTTTGCTTTCTTTTCCTCCTAACTCTTAGCTATCCTAAGCCCAACTTCCATTTCCCAAAAAATTTGGCACTTGAGTGCCACTCCCCTCCAACAAATATGCTCATGTTATTTTGTCTACGTCACTCAAGACAATATAGAGCACATAAATAATGTGGTCCTCACCCCAAGCTTACATGCCACTGAGGCTCATACATTGAATTCATGCATCATAAACCATACACTCTAGGCCAAATAATTGAACATTATATTTTAATGTAAATGTGTGTAATGTTCACATGCCCTTCCTCGTTGATCAATGGTGGGTATACAACAATGAGTGGATTACTATTATTGAATAAAGGACCACAAGTCATCATATACCACAAACGATTCACCTTATGATTGATGAGGGGGAAATTTCTAATGAGATTAACAACGAGGAGGCCATATCAGGCTACGAATTGCACACCTGTTAAGATGACCTAGCCATCTAATGGAAAACATGGTCCCACTCATGTTTGTTACTTGGAGGCCTCCCATTGGACATCAGGTTTCAAAGGCCACCAACTTAAACCAATTTTTGAGAGTTTGATATAATCTCATCGGGTGGTTTTGAGGCTTGAGAAAACTACTTGAGTCAACACTCGATACCAGCTTGTTTCCTTGTCAAGACATAAAGAAAGAAAGAAGGAAAGAAAATTATTTTGACGTCCACGAGGATAAAGATAGCTTATGGGACAACTTTCTTCTTCATCTGGTTTATATATTTGGCCCTTTTCTTGTAAAGCCTTGCAATAAATGCTTCTAGCTTCTCAATAAACTCCTTGCTAAATAGATTATCCGAAGAGATAACTGCCATCATATCTGCATAACTTTCCCTGTTGTCTTTGAAGGCCTCACATTCTAAAATGAAATGCTTTTTTGTTTCCACTTTTATGGAAGAACAAAAAGTACATACTCTTTCTTCCCACACTTCTTTTGGCCTTTCCCAATTCCCTGTTTCACAACGGAGTTGATGAGAATTAGTCCTTAACTGAGCAATAAGAATTTTGGCTCTCCAAGAAATATTGGCCTCTATGTACACTTTTTGTTTATGATTATGAGTGGGATTAAACACTTCAATATAGTACTTTTTATTTCTACCTAGCTCCTTATCCCAAATATTCTTGTGGAACTTATCCATAACAAAAACTTTTATCTCTTTACTATTTATTTGACACATGTTCAAACAAATACCCCATTTAACTTTCAAGATAACTTTCAATAGATCCCTGTTTAAAACTTGCACGTTCAAGTATTGTTTGCAACATAGCAGATGGCGATGTCAACCTGGTAGGTTCAATGCCAATTGTTTATCCATCCCCCCCCCCCCCCCCCCCCCAACTTCTAGTTTTTTCTGATTTGACAAAGATCATCTCAGTTGTAACCACGTATCCAATTGGTGAATAATAATAATGGATATATGTTTTTTTTTTTTCCTTCTTTTTCCTTTTCTGCAAGATCCTTTCCCTTCATTCACTCTAGAAATATCAAGTCATGGTGGCTCCATTACCTTGGAGGTTAGGCTTTTCACATCTGACATTCGTCTCACACATATAATGTTGGTCATGTCATCCAACTCGTCATCCCCTAGAAGACCAAATCTAAGTTTGGTTGCTTTTGTTTTAGGACCCAACTTTATACAGTTATCATATTTCACTTCTTCTTGATTGTGGTTGCTTCATAAAAAAACATATGTAATGTATTATCTCTTCGAAATCTAAGCTTGGTTACTTTTGTTTTAGGACCCAACTTTATATAGTTATCATATTTCAACTTCTTCTTGGTTGTGGTTTCTTCATAAAAAGCATATGTAATGTATTATCTATATTCGAACAACCAATTTTAGGTCTTTAGTGATTCACCTTATTTTCATTTTCTCCGCCTTATTTCCATAGGAAAGGATTTTTTCTTTGTGTGTTAGCAAATGCAAGCTAACAAATGAAGATTTGTGGCTCTTACAATATAGATAATTTCAAATCACATGACTTGCAAAGTTTTCATCACAATTTTGAATACATGGACAAGGGGAGTCTACATTAATGCAACCAATGTCTAAATCCTTAACACTGGATTCAACATCTATCTTGTGACATCTTATCCATGATAATTAAGCTTCTTAGAAAACATATTATTTGTGATTCTTCATCATTGACCTCCTTTGTTTAGCAAATCCTCAAGCTTGTATGAATTGATATCAACATCCATGAAATATACATAATAATATGAATGGAAGTGACAAAGATTTACTAAGTATTTATAGATGCAAGTTATTCTCCCATTTGTTTTATAACATAACACATAGATGTTTCCACCTAAGGATGTAGCCCAACTATATTGAGGGGCAGTAAATGGCCATCCATTGAAGAAATCGACAAAACGATAAATTTGGTTTATATATAGGTACATAATATACCTTGAATGTCTTCACTCTAAGGATCATCCTAAATATAAAAACAATCCTTCTCATTTGCATTCTCTCAAAAGTGGAGTGTGCATGACACTTGTCACCATGTCTTACATGTAGTAATTCACTATTAATCCAAATATCGTCTTGTTGACTTATTAATTTTAAGAATGTGTCTAAGACCCACTATCACCTGCGGGGATACGTTTCAAGAGTCCTTTTAAATTCCTTGGAAGCACTTTCTCTATCCTCTTCCATATCACTGCTTTCCATACTTGGCCAAAAACTGCTTCAAAACTTCAACCATAATGCCTTCTATGTCAAGTCAGCGTGCCATCGAGATCTAAGAGTACATGTGATTTTGACTGTGTGGTGCACCCATCTCGTGAAATGAAAATACCAGAATATATAGAGATGTTGAAGCTCGTGGATACGAAAACAAGCGAGTCTTCAACCACATCCCCGAGAAATTATGGAAAAGAGAATAGCCTTAGTGTGGGATTTATGCTGATGGAAGAAGTGAGAAAGTACAAAAGAAATGGTTAGTAAAAATTTATATTAATACGCCCTTATTTCATCATCTTAGGAAACAAAGCACACATGATTTGAGGGCAAAATTAATGAATTGAACACAACATAGAGGCACCAAGATCATTTCCAGTGCTGCAATCTATGTTCTATGTTAGAAATCGATACAAATATCGAAGTCATGAGCAAGTCTATATGACCACCAACTGATTTGATATATATATATATATATATATATATATATATATATATATATATATATATTATATTTATTTATTTATTTCAGTCTGTCAAATGTTGAATAGGATACTCCAACCCAACATTAACTTATTCAATGCAATCATTACAATGTAGGATGCCATATGACATTGAGGCATTTTATCAAATAGTTGATGGGATATCCCCATCTACTATGTTGCATACACAACCAACTTTACAATAGATTCCTCTTGCAAACTTCCATACTTGAAATTCATTTCTATAAGAGGATTTCACTTTGGTTTAGTGAAACCACTACCTTTACCATTGTATTTGTTGTTTCACCATTACCTTGTAACCATAATCTTTGCAGGGTTTTACTGTAAACTAATGGAAGTACCACCTTCTATATTGTACACTGTTCATAAGAAATAAATTTATGCCATTTATAACTTCAATGTGAAAACATTTTAGTTCTTATACATGGCATTCATTATCCCTCCCAAACACAACTATCAAGAGCATTCTACACATACACCTCCGAGACAAAACCTTTTCGAGTTATAATTTATAAACCTACCAGTCTTGTTTTAAAGGTAGAATAATAATACAACTTGGACACTTTTCAAATAGTTCGTTGCATATTAGCTATATAATTTCAAATTATAGACAATTACAAAGTGTTTTTCAGAAAACTAACAAAGATACCAAATATCAATACCTATGGATGAATTAAAATCATAACCCATAATTTCTTACAAAAGCTTTTCGTAAACTAGTAGGAAACTCATCCTCCACCTCTTCTGCTATCAAGGCTTGCACTCAGGGTCATGAAGCTAAATTTCACCCAAAACCACCAAATTCTGGCCCATAATTATCTGTAAGCTCTACTAAGTATCCTTCTAGTGGTACCTGTTTTCAAATTGAGTGAAAATCTCTTCCATTCCACCATCATGACTTTCGTCAAACAAATGGTCGAAACTTGTAACATGTAAAAAGTTTTTCTCATCTTGTTCCAAATTTGGCCAATTCAAACTTAATGATGTAAATTGGCTTGTAATACTACTTTGTAATGTTCCCCGCTTCCAGTGGGGCAACACCACTTATCCAAAATAAAAAAATTCACCAATTATTTTTATGAATGTGTCTCTCTGGAAGTGCATAGGCTATAATTTCCATAATGAAACCCTAACATTAAAAGCATTAAGGATGAATATCATAGCATATGATTATAACTCATAGGATTAGGGTTTTTTTGTTATGTCCAATAACTCAGGATCATGCGCAGCATTTACGATTAGCCCCAAACCTAAAAACAAAAACAAAATAAAATAACATATAAATATAATGCATGATATGTTAATACATCAAATGTTTAGTTTAGAGTTTATTACTAGAACACATTGTAACGACTTTAAGTTAAAATTTCATGTAATAAAGTTAATAAATGAAAAATAAGACCAAGGTCATAAGACACGTATTCCAAGTTGAATGTTGGGAAAATCATCCTAGTGGGTGTTCGTTTGGTTTATTATGGCTAAGGAAATTGGCAACTACAAAGAGACATTAATTGGTATTTTATTTATGAAAAGAAAGGAAAATATGAGAAAAGGGAGATGAAAGGTCACAAATTTACATGTGAGGAAAATTGAAAGGAAAGTAAAAGAAATTGAAGAAAATAGAGGCGTCAATGATAAAAAGGCTTATGAAGATTAGTTCATAGATTTTGTCAGTTTTTTGTTAGCTTGGCTTTGGAATTGGTTTTGGAGAGAGAAGATCACCAAAAGGAGGAAACAAACAAGCAAGTAAAGGAAGGACAAGAAGGCAATGGAAAGCAAGGGATAGGAAAGGAAAAGTTGGATTGAGTAACTTCAGTAGGAATACTTGCAGGTAACATGTTGCACATGTGATTTCCTTGTTGGTTTTTGAATGCATGGTACATGCATGCATGTATTTGGTTCTCTTGTTGTCATTGGCATGGGTTTTACAGGTGTAACAGTGGTTTTAGCCTTGAATTTCCATTTCTGGATAGCCTTCGTGTGATGGGGTTCTTTCATTTGATTGAGCCTTGGATTTCCAGATGATTTTGAAACCAAGTGAGGTGGTCTTAGGAAAATTACCAAGGGCCTAAGAATCCCTTGACCGATTTTGGCGAGATTTTGATAAAGCTTGAGGACATGAAAATTCCTCAAAGTATTGGTGAAGAAATTTTGAGGCATTCAAGTTTGTTTTGTGCCTAGTGACCGCTTGACTGGTTTTGTTGGGATTACAGTAAAGCCTGAGGGTGGAGGTCATTTAATCTCTGGGAATCCCTAGTTGTTTTGGTCTTGATTCCCATGTTCATGCTTGGAATATGTGATCCAAATCTTTTAACCTCAAGGGCACATGCATAATTTCATATAAAGAGCATATTAACCAAGTAAATTAACACATGGAAAGAAGCAAAAATCATAAAGAAACCATGAGATCAAAGGCACAAAAATGATTTGATTATGGAGTTCACCCAATGTGGGCTATGTCTCTAGGCCCTACTCAAAGTGGGGAGACCTTCTTTCATTAAGTGGCAGCAAATAAATATATTACAAACAACTTTACATAAATGACCCTTATACCTCCATTTCTGATGATAGCCTGAAAATGGAGACCTTGACTAGAGAAATGGACTGCACGGGTGGATTCTTGGCATGAAAACGTGCAAAAATGACTATAAAATTGTCAAATTATGACACTGGAACATCTGGCCCTCCAAGGGAATATTTTCAACATCTAAATAGATTCCTTGCTCATGGTTTTAGCCTTCCTAGCCACTCAGTGTTCTGTGCTCTGCTCCTTCACTGGTCTAGTTTGAACGGAAGAAGTGAGGTTATATATTAAAAAATGGTCAGAGTTACCAAACTAAGTCATTGGCTCATTGGCAACTGGTGGCAAGTTTAGAGTTTGGTTGGGGGTGGATCGGGTTCAAAACTTGCCACACCCCCTTTAGCTCTGACTTAGTATAAATATGGCACATGGTTTGTTGTGTTGTTGTAATGTAATGTGGAACCATATGTTGGCGGGCTATCCCACGTGGGGTGGGCGAGTTCGAACCCCACTAGTCCCATAACATGTTAACACTTGTCGTTGTGGGCAGGACCATCGTATTTCTATTGGCAATATGCGTGGCTCCAATGGGGGTTGGGTAGCTTTGTTGAGGGTGGCTCACCCACCCTGTTTGAATATCCAATATGCAATACCATTGGGAACGGTGGTGTGGGTGGCGGCTCACCACCCCATATATATATGTTAGTGTGTGTGTTTTAATAACAACATAGTTAAAATTTTGCCACTGGAAATTAAGGGTTACTAGGTGAATTAATGAGGCAAAAAATTCTCCCTTTCCAACTGTCATTTTACATGTGTTGGGACTCTACCAAATTATTGCCTCATTAGTGACTGCCAATTGGCCAAGTTTGACCAGAACTTTGACCAGCTATAACTTGAGCATACAAACTCAGATTTGAGTGTCGTTCACACTATTGGAATTAGGGCGACAAGCACTATGATTTGGTTTTGGTTTCATTTCCATATTATGACTTTGCTTTTGATATTTTACATGACCACTTCTATTTCTAGATCCATCCAAATCATTCCTCCCTACTAATGAGATTTTGGACCGCCAAAATCTTTATCAGTCAATTGAAAAGTGAGGGAATTTCTCCTTCACTTTCTCCTTTTCCATCCATCGAGCCTTACTTGGATACATTCCTTTGGAACCAATATAAAGGTACTCCATGTCTCCCCGTCGTGAAGTCTTGGTATTCTTGTCGAGAATGATGTTCTCCAGTAGCTTGTCCAAGTATTCTGGTGCAAAATCATCCACTGTAGGAACCTGTTCAACCTCTTTGTTGTCCAGGATCAACGAAGGGTAATAAAGCTTCAAGTTTTCAATGTTCACCATTGAGTACATTTGCATGTATGTTGGAAAATTGAGATGGAAATGATTGTCTCCAATCTACTCCAATATGGTGAATGGGCCATATCAGATTGGTCCAACTTCTTTCTTTCCCCTTTCATTTTATCTTTGCTGATGTGGAGCCACACTTCATCTCCAACCTGGAACTGGTGATCGACTTAGTGTTTGTCATGTTGGGATTTGTATTGAGCTTGAATTTTCTTCAATTGCTCCTGAACTAGCTAGTGAATCATTTGAATTCGCAAAATGAACTTCCACGCTTTGTCCCTGTCATATTTACCACTGGAATCTTCATCTCTCCCAAAGACTATGTCTAAGGGATCCTTTGGAAAAAATCCAAAGCTTGTCTCGAATGGTGAGATTTGAGTGGATGAATGCACTTCTTGGTTGTATGCATGTTATACATAAGGAAGCTTCTCATCCCAGAACTTGGGATGCTTGCCAGAATAGCCTCAGAGTAAGTGTATCACTGTTCAGTTGACAACCTTTATTTATCTGTTGGTCTGCAGATAAAATGTTGTGCTTCTGTTCAACGTGGTGTCCATCGTTCTCCACAAACTTGTCCAAAGCTCTCCAAGAAAGCGAGAGTTTCAATCAGACATAATGGATGTGGGCAACTCAAAGTGGACCCATACAAATTGAAAGAAGAGATGAGCAATATTCTCTGCAATGACCTATTATTTACAAGTAATCAATACACCCATTTTCTAAATCAATCCACAATGACACACAAATAGTCATGACCTATCTTAGACAAAGGAAAACCACCTACAAAATCCATCGACACACTTTCCCATGGAAAAATTGGAATAGGGAGTGGTGTGGAGAGCCCCAAGCTTCTATTAGTGGTCTTGCTAACTAAACACAACACACATCCATTTACATATCGAGTCACAAAATTTTTCATGTGAGGCCAACAACACAACCTCTCCAAATGACACAAAGTTTTCCCTACACCAAAATGACCTGACACAAGAGATGTATGTGCCTCTTTGATTACATGTATTCATTCATTGGTGGGGATACAAAGTTTTCAAAGGCGGTACAACAAATTTCTTTGCAAATGGTAATTATCCACCTAGTGTAACTGGTAGAGGAATCCATCCATGTTAAATGATGTGCTTGTTGAAGCTAGGTCTGTGACCAGAGATACTACAAGGGCTGGTGATCTGTGTGAATGATGGTCTCTTAGGCAATCAAATAGTGCTTCCACTTATTCATGCTTTGAACCAAGGAATAAAACTCCTTTTCGTATGTGGGATAGTTCACAACAGCTTGGGATAATGTCTCTAAATGGTAACATACATGTTTCTTTTGTTGCATCAATACTACTCCCATGGTATATCCATTGGAATCATTCATGATCTCAAAAGTCTGTTGAAGGTCAAGTAAGGCCAAAACTGGTGTGACACTAATCTTCTCTTGCAGTGTATCAAAGACATTTTATTTCTTTCCTTCCCACTAAAAAGTTTTCTTTACACTCGCCAATGCATGTAAGGGAGATGCAATGATAGAGAAGTTGGAAATGAACCTTCTCTAGTATTGTATTGCACCCAAAAAGATATGAACCTATGTAACATTGGTGGGTTTAGGCCACTTTGTAATCAAATCAATTTTAGAAGGATCTATTTTCAATTGTCAACCTCCAACAATGTGACTTAAGTAAACTAAGGAGGTCTTCTCAAACTCACACTTAGACATTTTGACATACAATTTTTCTTTTTGCAAAACATCAAGCACCTTTTTAACATGACTCACATGATCATCCCATGTCCTACTGTAAACAAGAATTTCATCAAGATACACAAGTACAAAATAATCAAGAAAAGTCCTGAAAATATCATTCATCACCCTCATGAATGTGGCTGAATCATTTCATAGTCTGAATGGCATTACCAGTCATTCAAACAACCCTTGTTTCATCTTGAATGTAGTCTTCCATACATCCTGTTTTGCAATCCTGACCTGATGATAACCACTGCACAAGTCCATTTTTTTGAAATAGGCAACATTTTTCAATTAATCTAATAAATCATCAATGCTGTAATGCCCCACTTAAATCTTATCCTACAATCTTGTTAATGTTTACATTATTTGAAAATATTGAAAAATATTGGTCTAATATAAAATTCATGATTTCCATTATTCAAATTCCCCACTTATCTTCTCAAATTGAATATTAGGTAGGATATGGTCTCCTTCCATTATTTCATAATATATGTATTCATTTCACATTACCCAATGTACCCTCACATTCATTAAGGAGAAGACATGGTCCTCTCCATGTAATTACATCTCACATTCCCCAATGTACCTTCACATTTACTTGGGAGAAGACATAGTCCTCTCCATCTTATCATCAATATATATATATTGCTTTCACATTCCCAAATGTACTTTTCAGATTTACTTGGGAGAAGACATGATCCTTTCCCATTAAATTCTCAATTTTATATTCATCTCACATTTCCAAATGTACTCCTAGCTTACTTGGGAGAAGAGAAGTCAACTGTAAGGATGGATGAGAAGTTAATGACATTAATTAGAGGTGGTTGAGATGGAGAAGGGAAGGAGGATATAAAAAGGGAAGGGAGAAGGAAGAAAAGGGGGGTGGGGGTTCTTGCTTATGATTATGGGGGTTGGTTTTGATTGTTTGGACTTGTTATGATTTTGGGGAGACCTTGGAAACCTATGGAGGTTTCTTGGGTTTGAGAGGAGGAAAGTATTGTTATCTGGTTTTGCACATTCTTCTTGAGGACACACTATATCTGGTTGAACTTGGGCACGGAGGGCTAGGGAACCTGTGGAGGTTTCCTGGGCTAGGAATTTGTTTCCTAGTTGGCTGGGAGGTAAATCCGGTTGGGTCGGTGAGAAGGAGCGTTCAGCTGGAGCTATATGACAAAGGTATCATCATCAACCGCCGGAACATGTATTTTTCCATGAACTACTCTTGTTAAGTTGATATCAATGGAATTCTCATCTTAATTTATGTTGCTATGATAAAATGATAAGATGTTAAATGTTTAAAACTTTGTGAGAAGGTCAGCAAGCTCCTTTTATTACTTGCAAATCAAGAGTAAAATTGATCTGTTAGTGTATAATAGATTGAGGCTCTAATAATAAGAATCGGGTTCTTACACATGGTATCAGAGCTTTGGTTCAAAATCTGGACCCAAGCCCACTAAAAACCATAATTTTCCTGCTAATTAACAACCTTGCATACATAGTTGAGCCCCATACTTGTTCACCATCTGTAAAATGAGAAACCTATGATTAAGCTCGGCCAACTGCTTTCGAATAACATATGAGTCATATAGTCATGCTACCAATCCCTCACCATACGACGCTTTAGCCTAAACAATTCAATAACGGGTATTGACATTTCGGGAAGTTGCGGACCGAGTGTCTGCTACAGGATGTCTCCAAGACCAAAGAACGAGTTCTGAGTAGAAACGAGTTCCCCGCTCTTTTAGATGGCACGGGATCAAACCTTAGGATTCTAGAAGACGACAATTGACTGTGCTGTCTTCCTCATCCGGCTGATCAAACCACCGAACCTCATGTGGACAAGATTAGCTTGAGATTGGAAAAAATCCGGGAGTAGCTGGGGCCATGGAAGCCCATGGAAGAATATGACCACCTGCATATTTGTGAGGTCCACTCCTACCTGTAAACCTTACAGAGGCCGAGTTTGGAAGTAGAATATTCTATGATAGCTCTACCGATTTCAATTTTTTATAATAATATGTTATTTTATTTTGTTTTGTTAACGGGGCCAGGTGCCTGTTGTGGAGTTTAACTTATGATGTCTAAAGGGGATGTACCAAGCCAGACCTCAGTGGTCTCTGACCTCTATGGCCTTTGAAATTCACTTATCTGCGATTTGGGTAAGCGTTGTTCGTTTTTATGTTTCCGTTCAAACCCTTAGGGTTTGGTGGGCTGAAACCCTAAGGGTTGCTAGGGTTTTTAGGGTTATAGTCTAAATGGCTAGATCTTCTATCCTCCCGAGTGTCAGAAACGAATTGTGCGGTAGGTTGGCACTGGAATCCCAGCTTAGGTTTAGGGATGGAAAAGACTTGAACCGTGGAAATTCTCTGGTCTTGAGGGCAAGTTACTCCGTGATGCTGCATGTTAGAAGTGAATTGTGCGGTAGATTGGAATTGGAACTGCAACTTAGGGTTTGTGCTGGAAAGGATTTGAGCCGTAGTGGGGCTCTGCATTTTATATTTAATCTTAGAATTCCGAGATCTGTGAAGGTTATTCCAAATTCTGGTAGATGCATGGCACGGGCCACTTCTTGCGAACAGGCCGAGGACAAACGTTTTGTGACCAATGGCGGATTGCAGAATTGCACACTCTACGACTTTCTAGGGCTTCCACGGGATGCCACTCAAAAACATATAAAGGATGCATACCGGAGGTCGGCTAAGATTTGGCATCCGGATATAGCTATGAAGGGGGAATTGGCCAAGAATACAGAGGAGTTCCTTAAAATTCACGATGCTTACATTATACTGTCTGATCGAGAAACTAGAGCAAATTATGATGAGCGATTGAGGTTGCTAAAATAACATATTTTCAAAACCTAATAAAACTTGTTGTGTAGCCAGTTTTGACTGGATGCATAACTTTAAACGATTTGTATTTTGAATTGAAAAGAAAATCTTCATTGAAAAAGAAATAAACAGGGACAAAATATGGCCATTGACTGCTCTTTGACCTATGCTCACACTAAAAGACTGTGCAGCTGTTCTTATATACACATATTTTGTCCCTGCTCGTATATCTGGTACTCTTACGCGTGTAAGAAATCCAGCTTAAGCCTATGGCAGTGGACAAGTATACAAGCTCTGTGTTCAATGACAGTTAATGATGTGTTGGGCACGGTATTCCATCACAGGGCATGCAATGGTTTTAATTCTACTCTGTTTTATCTTATCCTATCTAACGTCATAATGCAATCTGTAGCAACTGGTGAACCTCACTTTTATAGCCATAAGACCTGCAAATGGTAAATCTTTGAGTTCAACTCTAGTGGCACTTATTTAATAGTTCATAAGTAATGAGACCCTTGAAATGGAAAGATAGTTGGTGAACCAGGCTTATATTGCTGATGTTTCACGTTCCTTAGAAATCAAATTGTTCATCGTATAGTCTCATCAAATGAGGATGGGGATTGTTCAATGTTTCAGCCATACCTACATTCTGGATACTAGAAACCAAATTTTCATAAATAAGCTGAACACAACCACCATCATAATTGAGCTTACAAATGTTAGGTTGACACAAATAGGGCTCTGCCATTAGTAAATAGAATCTAACATGAGCAATTTGAGTACCATGGTCAAGTGGAACTAATGATCGAATAATCTTCTTTGCAAAGAGGATAATCAATCTGTTTAAGGCAAAATATAAATATTGTGTATCCCGGTGTATATCCAACAGTGGATATCCTGACCTATACAACATTCAATGCACTACTGTGGGGATGCATATTGTTTGCCCTGCAATGACCCGGGTTCAGATCCCAACACAGATGTGCAGAGGGCAGTGTTGAAGAAGCGTTAAGATAGCATTTGTGACGTTCATGTATTTGGCTGTTCCTGTTGTGTAGGAAATGAAGTTTCACTTTTCCTCGTCTAAATAGAGGACGTTACACTTGATTATAATTATTATTTTTTGGACCATCTTTAGTGTCAAAGCTGTAAACTTTTGGGCCAACATGCACATTTCTACAATGCTCCTTTAAAAATAATTCCTCAAGCTTTCCATGATTCAAGCTTCAACCTGAATTCTAATTTGGCCATGAGCCCCACAATATCATACTGGCATGGGGCATGGATCATCGTTTCAGTTTAACATAAGATAAAAGTTCCAGGATGTGCCCTAGAGATTAGAGAGGAAACCATCCTAAACCCCGTCCCTATCTCGAACAACATTTTAAGTTCTGATAATGAAATGCCCAACTTACAATTCAAAAAAAAAAAAAACAGGGCAGCTATAATAATATTTTTATATCCTGACCTTCGTCAGAGTCTATTTTAGCTAAACAGAACCCATATATATGAAATTCAGCTAGCTAATTTCCCATGCTCCTACCCTAATCCCTTTCAGTAACCAATCTATACTCACTCCAAAATACCAGATCACACCGACTCAAGGATTCATCATAGCATTGGCTTGAATTGGGTAATAGACGATATCATATAAAACTGGAAAATTTGCAGTTTATAATTTCCCATGAAGGCATTCTGACAATCAGCTTAACTTACGCTTATATTTGGCATGAAGTGGTAAAAATGATTATCTCTGGTTGATAACCATACAATTGGTCTAGATTGGCCTTTGTGGTGATGAGGTGATGCTTGCTACATAGACTAGTGATGCAAAATATATGTGTACCTTGAAGAAAGGACAATGACACTGTACACCCAATCAAGATATTTTTTTTAGATGGAAAGGTAATTTTAGATGGGCATTCCTTTCCACACAGTTTAATATTACTCAGTGTCATTTAGAGGACAGGTAGACATTACAGTCGATGTGAACAGGAATAGTTTCCAGGAAAATAGCTTGCCTGTAGTTAACATTTCTCAAGTTAGGAAATATCACAGCCAGTTCTTCAAATATTATATTAATGTTTGCAAGATCCTAAATCTATATTCATTTTAGTGCCTTCACCAGAATATGCAAGCTCATTTATTAAGCAGAGGATTTTGACAAATTCACTTATTGATATAACTGAAATACATGGTAGAGAGGGCAATTATATCACCACAGTTTTCCTTACAAGTGCTATCCCATTGAATATACCTCATTTCCAATATTTTGAGCAAGAGGCCACGCTAGTAATAATGGCCCAACCACGTATAAAGCACCTGCCTGTGGGAGGCTTCGTGTGATCATAGTTGATATGGAGAAATAGAATGCTTGCCCTGCAATGATTGTGTGCTCTTTAAAGTTGTCATGAAATGTAGAATCATGTTTTACTGTGATGAAAGTTTTGATGGATGGCCCAACCCATCCACCTGTGAACATCGTTGTATCTTCAGCACCTAGTCCCTGCTCCATTTTAGGCCACTGATAAGGAAGGGCCATCTAATATCAATCAGGTTATCACAAATCCAACTGCCAATTGCATAGTTAAAATGTTCATGGTATCAAAACAAATCAGCCATATTTTTTGGACAGCAAAATGTGTTTGGACAGCAAAATGTGTGCATGCATTGAATAATGCACTGAAGGACATTTGGCAAAATACATTGGATTGAAGATAGGTAAAATGGAAGGATTGACAGGTAAATGACAAGAACACAGATGTTTGTGCATAATTACATTACTAAGTGTGCTTATGTGGGCCAACTCCACAAACAAAGAACCTTAGTGGTTAGTGGCTGCCAAACGCCACTTACAAAGACTACAAAACTATGATTGACCAAGAGGATCTTACAAGGGAATGAATATTTCTTTAGTCCATTGATAAGGTAGGGCCATCTAATGTCAAGAAAGTTATCACATACGCAACCCATAATTGTATGGTTCAAAGATCCACGATATTAAAACACCAGTACATATGTTTTAGACGACTTCCTGTGTGCCTATATTGAATAATGCACTAGGGGACATTAGCAAAATGGACTGGGTTGCCAAGACAATTGACGACTAATGAATTGGTTCCAAATGCTAGGTACATGACAAGGACACAGCCATTTGCAGCGTTAATACATTGCTGATAATTCGTTTTATGCAGTCCAACTCCATGCAATTAATCA
>APFE030781844.1:0-12059 GCA_000404065.3 Pinus taeda
TATTAATTAATGATTTTTTAATTGTAGTATTTTGTTATTTAATTTGTGCCTATTCGTAGGAAACTTTGGACTCTGTAAATTTTCCCATGTTTTATGCTTAGTACAATCACTTACAACAATTATTCTTCTATTAGCAATCATTTTTCAAATAAATTCAATCTTCCAATGACAATAAGAAATTGTGGATAGAATAGTAATTCAAATGCAATAGAATACATCCAAGAACATGAAACAAGAGAGACACAAGATTTAGTCAAAGACCAAGGAAAAACCTTACAAGGGGGAAAACCTTTCCAAATTCCTCTTCTATTAGATTGTCATTAAATGTTCAGCAGAGGGATACAATGTTCCAATTCATAAACAATGAGTCAAAGGTCAAAAAAATTGACTATCCAATTCAACTAACCAATATCCAATGAGAGATGAGCCCAAAAGTCAAATCTGATCCAAGGTCAAAGTTTGCAATTTTTGGGCAAAGTCAATAACTGTCAACGACAAAAATATATGCCCTAACCAGTCAACATTTTGCAGTCAACAACAAGTTGGAAAATCAAGAGACTTAGAGATTATATATATTTTCGCAAACTTGATAATTACTTGTGATGTGTGTTGGATTTTTATTACTTTATTAGATGTTGTTCATCAAGAAATTACCCAAACAATCAAGATCACACAACAAGATAAGGTACACAAGATATAGGCTCTAAACCGAGCAAAACCCCTCGAAGGTGAAAACCCAAAAAAAATATTTCTTGTTACATAATATTCTTACAAAGATAATTCCAAGATGCAAATACAAAAGTTGAAAAAACTCCTAAGAACCAAGTCAGCGCTGAGAAAAGTCTTTGTCATGGTAGCTTCAAATATTTGACCTACTACAATTTCATCCCAAAATTTTGGCCTTGTAAATTTGGCCTCTGGCAACTGTAACTACATAGAAAGCCTAACTCCACATGTGTGAACACACACACACACACACACACAGATTTAGCCCAAGAAACTTTGATATTTTCTTCTTTCCTTTGTCCTTATTGTTCTTCTTCCCCTTCACTACAGTTAATCAAACTTTTGATGAGTGACAGTGCCAAATAAAGTGAGCTCCTTTTACTTATAGCTTTTTTTAGGGGTTAAATATCCCTCCCTTAGGCCGGCTTGATTTTGTCTTGGGATACAAAATGGTTTTTCATTGATAAATTAAATATATTTCTTTATTACAATGAGTCCAAATGGGACTATGACACATGATATAATTTCTTCTTTATGCTAGAAAGACCTACAAGCACGAAAACATGCTTTGACCTAGACTTGAGCATGAAACCCTTGCTTTACACAAAAATAAAATTTTAGTTTCTTTCTTTTTCTTTCTTTATACAAAGTATACAATATCATGATTAAAAATAGTTCATTATTAGTACTAAGCCTAGTTACAATTTCCAACACTCCCTCTTAACTAGGGAGATATTGATAATCCCATTACATGGTATAAGGAATATCAATCTTCAGGCATTCTCAGAAGAAGAGTCAAATTGACAAGTCATTTTTTGAAGCATCAATATCATAACCAACACTGTGCTTGAAGGCCTTAACTAGACAAGCTCATCTTTATTTAAGAGCATTATGCTAGGAGGCTTTACCTGAGTTGTCATACTACCCCTAAGGCACATACCAATATAAATTTTCACCGAGTATATGTCCTTTTAGGATTATCCTTATCTTGGATTTCCAACCTTGAATCCTCAAAGAATATCGGTCCTCTTTCACTACTCTTATCTTGGATTCCCTACCTTGTCCTCAAAGAGTATTGGTTAACAAACTTACTTTCATAGATTCTATAATCCATAAGAAGTTCCAATCTCAGATGATTATCCAATCCTCTATACCCCATTATTTATTTATGGCATTCACTATGAATTACGATTGTTAGCCCTAGTCTACTGCCTAACCCATAAACACAAAAACTCCACATCACTCCCTCTCAATTAGGATGAGATGTCTACCAAACGATGCTTGTCTCTCAAATACTCAAGCTTCTTGTTTGGTAACACTTTAGTCGGAATATGTGTTATCTATTCATAAGTAGGTATATAATGCAGCTCCACGACCCCATCTCCTACTAGGCTTCTAATTTACTAGTACTTGTTATTTATATGCTTCGGCTTAGAATGAAACAATAGATTTTATGTTAATCTAATACAACTTTAATTGTCACAATGTACATGTGTAGGGCTTAGCTGACAAATATGATAATAACTTCTTGATACAAACAATTTCCTAATAGAATTCACTAGCAACAATGTAATTAGCTTTAGTACTATTCAAACCAATTATTTCCTCCTTTCTGCTCGTCCATGAGACCATGGAAGATCCTCGGTTGAAGCTTCCACCTATTTTTCTTCTTACATCTATCTCACTACTACCCCAATCTGAATATGTATCTCTAATGAGTTGGATTTCATAACCCATATACCAAAGGTAGGGATGTATGGTTCCACAAAAATATCTTAGGATATGCTAGGCCACAATCTATTGATCATGTTTTGGCTCCATCTGAAACTGACCACGTATGTTCACTACAGAAAAAATGACAGGTCTTTTATTTACCAGATACATTAAGGACCTAATAACCTGTCTGTAGCAATTAGGATCCACTGGATTAGATTGAGAACTCCTCAAATTATTTAGATCGGTAATCATGGGAGTTGTAATAGGCTTGATATCCATCATGCTAAATTTCTAAAGAATCTTTATCACATATTTACCTTCACTAGGATATATTTTTCATGGCTTCTTCCAAACCTCTAGTCCCAAGTAGTAATGCATAATCCCAAGATACTTCACATTAAACTCAGTTGCTAACTGCTTCTTACATTCTTGAATTCGTTGCTCTACATGTGTAACAAACAGATCATTGATATACAAGAGTATGATGACTAGTTTACACTAGACTGCCCAGATGTATAGTTTAGGATCTGCATAACTATTGGTAAAACCAAGTCTCAAAAGGTATGCATCGATTATTGCATACGAACCTCTAGGTGCTTGATTTAATCCATATAAATATTTCTTTGTCCTATAGACATGAATCTCCCTCTGATTTAGTTCAAATCCTTAAGGCTGCTCAATGTAAATCTCTTCATTAATAGTCCCATTCATAAATGTTATCTTAACATCCATTTGGTGAATGTATACGTCACATAATAGCAACCAAAGAAATAAGTGATATTATTTTTGTATATCTAGCTATAGGAGCAAATATTTCATCCTAATCAATACCTTCTTTCTGTGAGAAGCCCCATGCTACAAACTTTGCATTGCATTTATCAATGCCCCCATCTGCAACATTCTTTATCTTGTAAATCCATTTTTAAGTGACTATCCATTTGCCACTTGGCCTGAGGAAAATTTCCCAAACATCGTTCTTCATTATTGACTGGTATTCTTCATACATTGCATTCCTCCACTCTTGATGTTTCGCTGCATATTCATAGGATGAAGGTTTCGCTTCAATGAGATTTTTCATATACATGCATACCCATAATACATTTTCGGTTATTTACTATCTCTGTCCCCTTTATTGTGTCTCCTTCTTCTTCTTGTAGAGTAACTCTCAACGAAGCAGACCTCTTTCAATTTTCTATAACAATTACTTATTTCACAAGCTCACTAGGACATTCAACATCTTCTTGAATAAATGTCTAATCTTGGTAATCATTGTCCCTTGAGATATCCTCAAATGTAGGTATCTCTTCTTCATCAGATGCAATTGGAAGATCCTTTGATCTCTTGTAAGCTATACTTTAGTCAAAGATGACACCCTTTCTTACTTTTGTTTAATGATCCTCCTTAATATAGATTGTGTATGCCTTAGATGAAGCACTATACCCAAGAAATATTCCCTTTAGATTGGTAGTATATAACATCTTTCTCTATTCCTTGGGAATATTTATATACACAAGACATCCAAATATCCGTGAATGATCCACACTTGGATTCTTTCTTGTAAATGCTTCTTCTGGAGTCATGTTGTTGAGAATCTTGTGAGGACTTTAGTTTCACAAGTACATAGATGTCACACATTCCTCTCACCATAAACATTGAGTGGGATCTTGATCATGTAGGATGGCCCTAACACATTCTTCAATATTTCTATTTTTCCTTTCAACCACGCCATTCTATTCATGATTGTAAGGAACAATAGGCTCCCACTTAATCCCTGCTTCCTTTCAAAATGCTATGAGCTCTTTGGGGGTGTATTGTCCACCGTTGTTGGACCTTAAAGTCTTTATGCTTATCTCAGTCAGATTCTCCACTTCATTCTTTATTTCCTAAAACTTCTCAAATACCTCACCTTTTTTCTTGAGTAGATATAACCGAGTTATCCTTGATAAATCATCAATGAAGGTTACATAACATTGATGCCCACGAAGATATTTTACTACCATAGGTCCACATACATTTCAATGTATGAGATATAAAAATTCCTTATATGTGGTATCACTTCTTGAAAATGGTTTCTTTACATTCTTGCATAGAGCACACCCCTAATAGGTCCCTTCATGTTCTTCCTTGAATTTTTAGATTCCATTGACCATTTGAATTAGAGATGGAAAAATCTTATAATGAAGGTGTTCATGCATTTTACGCTATAGTTCAAAATGACTCACATAGAGGTGTAATTTTTTTATATAATGTCCCTCACGAATCCCAATCACCCTAACATTGTCAATACTAGATCCCTTATAGCAAACCAAAACCTTGTCATTAACAAAATAAACTATATCACCCCTATCCTCTAGGGAAGAAATAGAAACTATGTTTTTCTCCAAACTTGGAATATATACAGTGTTACTGAGGTGAATAATTCCATCAGACTCGAGCTCCAATGAATTAGATCCAATCCCTTTAACTTGATAGGTCTTCTTGTCTCCAATTTTGATTGAGTGAGAGGAGTTTCCTTTTGACAAGGTCTGAAGTTGACTGCATTCTTCTCCATGTGTATGGAGGGACCACAGTCAATAACCCATAAATTCTCATCCTTGAAAATGTTGGATAAAGCAGAGAAAAATATTCCATCTATTACTTTATTTACTAGCTTGGAGATGATCTTCAATATGTAACCCTTAATGGATGAAGTGAGATTTCCAAGAACCTTGAAACCCTTCTTCAAAAACTTTGTCATAGTGCCAACTAGGATGTGATCTTTAGTGTCCTTCTCACACCTTAGCTCTAATTCCATATTGGAAAGTTGGGAGACTTATAGATTATATATATTTTCCTTAACTTGATAATTACTTGCGATGTGTGTTGGAATTTTATTACTTTATTATATATTTATCATCGAGCAATTACCAAAACAATGAATATCACACAACAAGACAAAGTACACAAGGTATAGGCTCTAAGCTAGGGAAAAGCCATTCCAAGGGGAAAACCTAGAAAAATGCTTCTCTTCTTATATAATATGATTACAAAGATACTTCCAAGATCCAAAGACCAAAGCCCAAAATTCTGCCAAGTACCAAGTCAGACGTTAGTAAAGTCTTCTTCAAGGAAACTTACAATCTTCATCCTACTACAACTTGATCCCAAAATTTTCACCCTATAACTACCTCTCAGAATTTCAGGCTTGTAACTACAACTGTACAAAAATGCCATCTTCACACATGTGAACAGAGAGAGAGAGAGAGAGAGAGAGAGAGAGAGAGAGAGAGAGAGATTCAACCTAAGAAACTTTGATTCTTTCTTCCTTCCTTCAGCCTTATAGTTCTTCTCCTTTTCAACTATAAATCAAACTTGTTATAGTGAGAGTGGCTAATGAGGTCAAGCTCCTTGGTTTAATAACCTTTTTGAGGGGTGAAATAGCCCTCCCTTAGGCTAACTTGGTCTTGGGATACAAAATGGTTTTTTCTTTTTATGAAGTAAATATATTTATTTATTACAGTGAGTTCAAATGGGACTATGACACTTGACATTATTTATTATTTGTCCAAGAAATACCTAGAAGCATGAAGAACATTCTTTAACCTAGACTTGACCATGAAACCCATGCTTTACAACAATATTAAATTTTAGTTTATTTCTTTTTCTTTTGTTATACATAGTATATAATTTCATGATTACAAACAGGTCATTATGAAGACAAAACCTAGTTACAATTTCCAACACAACCCTCCAAGTTAGCTTAATCAACAGTGAAAGAACTTGACCTTCCGAACTTGGTAAAACCCAATCAAAATAACCTCTAAGAACTAGGTCAAAAGAGGAATAAAATATGCAATCAAACTTCAGAAATTTTGTGGTAAACTTCATTAAAAGTTTGTGTTCAAAAAAGGTCCAAAAACAAAAAAAAAATTGCTCCTTTGCATAATGAAATTAGCCTTTTGAAATAGAAAATTTCCAGTCAGAGAAAGTCTTTCCTCCCTTGGTCAAGGCTAGAAAATCGACCTTCAAATAGAAGTCAACGAACCAACAAAAAAAAAAATTCCCTTCCTTTCGCACTTGTGGAGAGTAGTCATGGAATTTCCAAAGTAGTCGAACTAATCCAAGAGCGAATATGGTGTGCGTTCATGCCTTAAAGGGATGTGACAAATGGTGTATTTATATGAACCGTAGGAGGTCGAATTATCTTGCCTAGGTCAACTTATACTTTTGTGTAGTTGTGGGTTTCAACTTTAAAAATTATATTTTTGATTGACTAAAGAAAATTCTTCAGAGGGCTAGTAGGGGCCTTTCTTTATGAGGAAGGTTATCCAAAGAAGACAATTTGCCCCTGAGCTAATAAATTAACACTCCCTCTTAGCTAGAGAGAAATTTCCAGCTGCATTAGGAATGTTATCTCAAAAATCCCATCATTGTCGTCACTAAACAAAGTCATATATTTTCTCTGCTCATCTCTGCTCATCTATTGAGCACTATCGAATCTAAAGAGGAAAAATCATAATAAGGGGGCTTCAACTACAACCCTATATCTAAGGACAATAGGTAGGATAATACAACTTGTCATAAGAGATAAGGATCACACATCCTATTTCCCACTAATCTTCCCACCTTGACCGTCAAGAATCAAGTGGTAGAACACCTACATCCTTTCACCTAGTGAGGATACCCAAATTACCAAAGGAAAGGATCACAAAATACCAATTCTCTCCTCATCCATTGGCTAGATAGATGGCAATCCCAACAAGAAAAGGTTTTGGGTAGGATGCATATTGGGGTATATTTTGTCAAGTCTCAAACATATGGTAGGGGAGGATATCCCAACTTGTCATAAATGAAGAGGATCAGATACACCATACAGTGACAATAAATAGGATAACCAAACTTACTATAAATTACAAGGATCACAAATCTGATTGTCTAGACATCCCTCAACCCCATGAGATATCATAAGTCAATTCCTCACCCTAGGAGCTCAAAAAGGGGGGAAGAGCATAAATCAATGTCCTCAATCAACGAAGACCATAACCAAGGAGGGTCACATCTATCAGTCCAAGTTGCTCTCTTAAGACCAAGAACTTCCCTTTCGGCATATACTTGGTAAGAATATCTGCTATCTTATCAATTTTTGAAATGTGATGGTGTCTCACTGCCCCTCTCTGCACCATATCTCGAATGTAGAGATATCTAATCTCAATATTCTTGGACATGTCATGGAACTTGAGATTATCTTCCAATTGGATCCCACTCTTATTATCACAATATATCACTGTCATATCAAAAACTCTCTCAAAAAACTCTCCGAAGAGATTCCTCAACCATATTACCTTACAACTAGCCATGCTAGAAACAATGTATTATATCTCAGTCATGCTTAAATCAATGGAATTCGACTTCCTATTCATCCAAGATATCATGGAAGATCCCAAACTAAAGCAACATACTGATATGTTCTTCCTGTCCATAACATTTATGGCCTAGTCAACATCAGTGTACCCATGAATTTTCACATATCTGACACTATATGTTAGACCAATATTAATCATCCCATGCACATATCTCAACACCTACTTAGCAACAACCTAGTGTGCATGAAGGTGCTCAGTGATGAATTGACACAAATTTTTAACTGCAAAACATATGTCTGGAGGGGATTTCACAAGGAGAATCAACACGAAAATAAATACTCAAATGGATTCACCAAGTTAGTTCCTACAACATCTACACAAAAATATTGAATTTAATCTCCATTTGTGTGGACATGAATTGCATCCTACCATTTCAAATATTTCTAATAGTTTCACCACACATTTTCCTTATGAAAGGAAAATATCATCAAGCCTTTTCCACACCTCTAAGCCCATTAAGTAATGCATCAATTTGGTATCTTTCATTTCAAATGCAGAGGTTCACTACTATAAGTCATCCACATATAATACCAAAAAAAGGGGCATACCTTGAACCACTTTGAAGTAAAGGTTCAGGTCAACATTTCTTCTTGATGATCTAAGCTTCACAAGGTAATTATAAAAATAAGTATACCAGGCATTGTGGGCTTGCTTTGATCAATCAAATGCCTTATTCGGCTTACAAACATGAGTCTTGCTATCATGTACTTCAAATCCCCATGGTTCCTCAACATGTAATTCTTCCTATAGTATCCCACGAAGAAATGTAGTCTTCACATCCATTTAGTGAAGAAACCATCCATAGAGAGTAGCAAGGGGAACAATAGATTAAATAGTGGTGTAGCAAGAAAATGGTGCAAAGATGTAATCATAATATTCTCCCTCTTTCTGGGAGAAATATCTAGCCACAAACCTCACCATATAGGTTTTTTGTAGTGACTACAACCACCCTCCAAAATTTTGTCTATGCTTCTATTTTGGAGCCTCCCTTCTTATTCATATGAGCTCATCTTGCACTGATCCAGGTATTCATGCTTCGATGGAGAATTATCTTTTTCATTTATGTTTGTGTTTACTTGTTTTCAAACTTAGTTTATCTTTATGAGTCACAAGATAATATTCCAACTTGGCCTCACCGTAGTTCTCGACTTGCCTCCAGAAATTGCGCAATCCTTAAGGGAAAGTAGCCTTGACGATAGGAATTATGAGTCCTGACTGGCAGTCAGCCTTGAGCTTGGAAACTACACAGTCATGGAAGGCATCCCAACACTGATCCCAGAAACTGTGCAATATTTACTAAGCTCAAAATTTGTGTAGTGCACACTAAGCTGAAAAGTTTCCTAGTTCCCTAGAACTATGCAGTCCTTCCTAGTAGTGTGCATGGGAAGTTCCCCCTAGAAAAGAAATAAAAATAAAGGGACAAAGACATCCCTAGGAATTAGGGATCTATTATTAGTTTCCAAAAGATGGCACATTTCTATTTTTAAAAGTTTCATCCAAGTGTCGCCTTTGTCCTTGATCTCAAGTAGCACATCATATAACCTCATTTGCTCAAATCTAGTTAATGAATGTCTTTAGAGTTAATTTGAGCATTCAATCTTGGAGCTCCAACATTCCTGAAGAGATAAAGGAACCTTCAGTGGAGTCATTGTCACTTTTCTGGGTGATTTTTCTTTTATTGCCAATTGTCACCTTTTTTCTCGCTTTTTGTCCCTTTTCTTGTGTGAGTGTTGTTTTGCTTGTTTCTCTTCATGGTTGTTGCCATTTCAACTTGTTTTAGCTTGTAGAGGTGTTTCTTCAAGTCATTGCTTGCCTTTCACAAATGTTGCATTGGTTTTCCTATTTTTGCACTAATAGTCGTCGTTATAGAAAATCATATCACATAACTGATTTTCCTTATGTTTGATCACTTTATGCACTTGATCCACATTTATTCATTCACACTTAGCCAATTTTTCACTCAAGCTCACATCATCATTCACTTCTGCTCATTTTTCACACTTCCATCGGACAAATCTATACTTCCCTTAACCAGATTTTTCCTTGCATAGCTAGGCACTACGCAATCCTAAGGCTCAAGCAACAAGCTTGGCCTCTGTAACTACATAGTGTGTAATACAGGTTGGATCTAATACTACATAGTTCCACAAGTCAGCTTGTCACCTTGGTCAATGAGACTGCACAATGCACAATCTCTTCCCGTCTCTGCCCAGGCTGGGACTACGTATTGTGCATTCCCAAGCCTCAGGTTTCATCCTTGGCTACTGGGACTATGCAGTGCACAGTTCTCATAGGAATCCCATCTCTCTTTCCAATGAAAATTGTGTCCTTCACATCATAGGCCCGGTTTTCTACTTGATCACGCATTGAAAGTCAATTTGCTGAAGCTAATGTTTGCTCGCCATGAGTGTCCCTTTTGTCCCACAGGTACCACACTTGTGAAAAAGCTCTCTCTAGTAGTCATTGTTACCATGGCACCAAAGAGAGTTTCTTCAAGAGAGACGACTAAAAGAAGTACTAGGGAATTAGTTGGGAAATCACTAGTTAAGTTGCCAATATATGCAGACACATGAATGTTTATAGAAAAGGAGTCAACACTAACATGGAAGCAAGTCCAGTAGCAGTAGCAGAAGGTATCCATCCAGTACAAGATCAGGGAAAGAGAAAGGTTGTTGAGAGAATAGAGGGGGGAAAGAGATAAAGAGTGAAAGTGGATAGAGAGGAACCAAGCAAGCAACTTTGGCAGAGGAAGCAAAGGAGATAGAGAGCAAAGCCAAGGAAGAGACAAAAGAAGAGTTTGTAGGAAGCAAAATTTAGATGTAGAAAGTAGAACAAGAACTGAGGGAAGAATGAGAACAAAGGAGGAAAGATTAAGAATAGAAGAAGAAGCAGGAAGAAGAAGAAATGCAAGGCACAATGTCAGAAGAAACAACATCGATTCAAGTTGAAGAGAAAGAACAAAACAAACCAGCAATAGAGGTGGAGAGAAAATAGATGCACAATGAGGAGGTTGCTCTATAGATTCAAGAATTGATTGAAGTTGTGGACATGGAGTTGGAACTAGAACTGTAGGATGAAGATGTTGACCTAATGCTCAATGCACTACAAGTAACTATTCATTCTCCACCACCTCGAGCTGCAAAGATAGCCCCGAGTAAGGAAGGGGACATAGTTCCTCTTGATGATGGTTCAGTAATGGATGTGTACAATTTGTCATATAATGATCTTCAAAAGAGGATTGTACAAGTGCAGAGAAAGTATTTTTTGAATGATCATGCATCACCTGCATTCATTAGAGAAAGGGTGATAATGGTGGACACTAGTAGGAATCCAAATTCCATTGTGGAAGCCAACTTGTCCTCTACAAGTGCGATGAGATCAAACACTCAGTATTTGATGGCCGGGAGTAAGAAATTGGTACAAAATCTAAAGGCTACCCGGAAAGAGATAGAACAACTCCACAAAGCATCACAAAATGCAGTCTCCACACAAGTCTACTTGGGGGAAATGAGAGCAATGATTCTTGGTGAAGTACCAACACTTAGAGAGACCATGTAGGAGCTCATGACCATACATAAGGCATTTATACACTTGCATATCTTGTAGCAGTAGAGCTAGGAATTTTTCAAGACTCTTAGGAATGTGAAAACTACCATCACCATTATGCAAGAATGGAAAATGTGACACAATGGGGCACCACTTACATTGGTAAAGAAGATGAAGCCACATGCAAAGTTGGAGAAACCAAGAGTTCAAATGTTGATTCAAAACAACAAGTAGCTCACCTCTTTCATTGGAAACATTCATGCCTCATATGTACGATTGTACACTAGTTTGGACTTCATGGTGAGAACTAGTAAAATCCCATCAGTCAACTCACTCAGTGAAGCTAAATTCAAACACCAAGTCTCGCAGGAGATTCAAGAGTACTTGGAGATGCTGGGGCAGGTTAACACCAAGGAGGATTTAGGGTTGAATAGACAAAACATGTAGAACTACATCGGTTGTCCCATCTAGATCAGAAACATGTTGCTCCTGCTTGAGAAAGAAGTTAAGACTAGTTCGAAATCATTGTACCCAGATGTTATGGATACTAGAGTCTGCTTCTAGCCTTACACCATCATGTAGTTTTGGGATGTCATCACACAGTACCAAGCTTGGCATCAATATGTGATTGAGGAGCATCAAGTGGAATTTTATGAGCTAGAGTGTTCA
>APFE030781850.1:0-10989 GCA_000404065.3 Pinus taeda
TCTATCCAATATATCATGGATTTGTTCGTGGATGTATTGAATGTGCTCAATGAAGTTGTTAGCCCTGTCGGCTTCGGACTGTGTATGAACTGAATCTGCCTGAGTATCTGCAACTAGTATGGCCACATCAATGGGACATAATGGCTGAAATCCGAGCCCTATCTGAAAAGGGCTATGGCCCGTTGAGTTGTGGAGAGCTCTATTGTAGCTGCGCTGGACATAGGGGAGGCTTTCATCCCATATGCGTGGATGCTTTGAGTTGTACATGCGTAGAATGTGTATGATCATCTTGTTGACAACCTTTGTTTGGCTATTAGTTTGGGATGGAAAGTCGTAGATTTAATAAGTTTTGTATCCAACATCGACCAAAGACTTGACCAAAATGCACTTAGGAATCTACTATCTCGATCTGAGACAATGGACTGTGGGGTTCCAAAGTGTATTCACACTCACTCAAAGAAGAGTTTAATAGTGGCCTCTATTGTGATACTCTTCTTGTAGGCTGCCATGATGGCCATCGACGACCACGAAAACATAATCGTTGTCATGCTTAATAAAAGGAAGGCCCGACATGTAATCCATGGATACATATTCCCAAGGCCAGCTAGGAGTAGCTAGAGGAGTATACAGGGCTTGCTTCTTGATGTTGGTTTTGCAATGGTGTAGGCGATGCAGGATCTAATGTAATTCCCAACATCCTGATAAAGTTTCAACCAATAAAAATACTTCTGCAATACTGCCATTGTTTTTTCTACTCTGAAATGTCAAGTGACCCCACTGTAGTGTGCCTCCAAAATCATCTTGGCACGCTCGCTTAAAGGAACACAAATGTGTCCTAGGTGGCATAACAATGCATCCTAAAGGTGAAAATTTGGAACTTTCTTCCCTTCCATGAGTGTCTGGTATGTGGTGCTTAATTCTGGATCACTCTTGTAAATATGCAACCACCCTGATGTCTTATGCCCACAGGAGTCGAGCACAGTGATTAGCGCCATGACCGGTGGTCAGCTGAGGTAATCAACGACATTATTGGTATTGTCCTTCTTATACTTAATGCTCAAATGGAATTGTTGCAGGTAGGTGGACCATTTCTAATGGTGATCATTATGCAACTTCCCTTGTGTCTGTATGAACTGTAGAGGTCGATGGTTTGTGTGGATGACCGTTTCCTTCCCTATAATGTAATTCTTCCATTGACGACAGGCTAGCACAATGGAATATATTTCTTTGTCGTAAGTGGGGTACTTTCAGACTATGTCTAAAAGTGTTGCACTGTAGTAAGCCACTGGATGCTCATGCTGAGTAAGTACCACACCCAATGCATAGAAGAGCACAAAAAGTATATGAGGCAGGTCATGTGTTTGATCCCTTCCGACCCTGTGGGACCAAGACATAATTTTTTTTCCAACCATAAGGTGCCACGTGGACGCCTCTGGCTGGGCCATGTGGCATTCTTCCAAAGGACCACCACTTATAAAGTCCAACCAATAAAAATGTGCCATCCTGCCCTATACAAGGCTACTATTTGGAAAGCCAAGATTGGTCCCTACATGTTCAGTAGACATGCTGACATCAACGGTATGACTGCACAATCAACAGCCCAGTCAGCCAAACCTACAATTTTTTTTGCTGATGATCCAAACGATCAGAACATCATAACTTTTTTCATACAACATCAGATTGAGGTGAAACAAGTGTTGTTGGAACCATAACAACGAACACTACGACTTGACGTTGGTTTCAAAATATTCTCAACACTTTCATTTTTTAACTAAATTTTGATCTTCAGATCAACGGCCGGTGGCACCAGCTAAAGTTGCTTATAGTATAATGGGTAAGTATGATTTTTCTGCACTAAATTCCTATATTTATTCTAGAACCTAGATTTCAGGAACTGACAGGCCCACCCTTTATTTATTTCCCTCAAAAAGCTTGCTAGAAGGTAAGTCCTATTCCTTCATTGGGATAACCTTACCTTATATGTGCCTTCGTTGGACGATCTAAAACTTCGGAGTGGGATCCTAAATAGATACTTGTTAGGAATTCAGACTTCAATGCTAAAAAGATGCTTAGATTTTATGTTAACATCTGTTGTTACCAATTATCCACCTACTTCCATTGACTATCCAGAGAATGTGTAGTTCTACTTTGAAAGTAACCCACAACAAAGATTACTACACATGGATACAACAAAACTCTGTCAACAATGCTTGGCTGTTGTCTTAACACATCCCAAAAAAAAGAGGCTACTTCTGCCATTAAACGTTGAGGGTCATAATACGGGGTGAACTAGATCTCGTTAGTGACACCGGACATTGGTGGAGGAAGCATGAATATCAAAAGTAACTCCTCCTTCCAACACTTTTATAGTGTGTCTAGGTTTTTTTTGTTATACTCTCATGGGGTTTCAATTTAAAAATAAATAATGAGTTACATATTTAATATTTCATGTCGTGTGATTGAATAATATGTGCTTTGTTCATGATTCTTTACCAGAATCTTTACTGAAACATCTCCCTCGAAGAGCCTTCGATGAATGAGGAGTTTAGGGTGATGCTAACAGTGTGTTGGAATAGTTCAATTGTTTCAAATAGTAAATTGTGTCATTTATGATAATTAAAGGCAATTTTTTTTTAGCGACATATCAATTACAGGGCTTTTTTAGTGACATCAATTACCAGTGTTAACTCATTTATTTCTTTATGAAAATATTTTCACTGCATTTGCATATAACATTTTTGTGGTGGTTAACATAGGAAAATATATAAGATTTGGTGGTGAACATAGGAAAATAATATATGCGTAAAATCTTAAAAGCCAAAAGGTCAACTTGGAAAATCTTCTAATGAACTTTTTGCAAATCAAAGTAATTTTCCTCAAGTCGTTCGAAGACATCACCACATATACTCTAGTTTTGAGAATTTTCCCTGAAATGGTCAGGTTGCCATATTTTTTCTCTTCATACCAGGAAGTTCAATAGCTATGGAGAAGCACCATTTTTTAAATTAATGGTAGAACCAAAGGGTTTTCTCAAATCTATATATTTTTCCACTTGCACTTCAAATCAAGATTCTTGAAAATTGGAGTTGGAATTGTCTTAAGAATATGGATGAAGTTGTCAAGATGGATAATAAAATAAGAAAGATGATTAAATATTTTAAGTATTAAATTATATATTAATAGATTTTATGATATTTATAGAATTTGTTATTACAAAATTATTTTTCTTAATAAGAAAAAATGATTAAATATTTGAAATAATAAATATATATAATAATAGATTTTATGATATTTTAAGATTTGTTGTTTACAAATATTTTAGTTAAATATTTCGGATAGTTAATATTTTAGTTTTGGATTTTATACTTGATTTATAAATGTGTAATATTTTATTAGACAATTTGTCACAACAAATCTCATAAAAATAAACTGAAATTTAAAATCTATATTATAAAGTTAAATTTTCTTTTGGTTTTCTAGATATATTAAATTATTGTTTTTCACATACACATGTAATATATACAATACAAGAAATAGAGACTAAATAAAACAATCACTCACAAATGACAATAACACAAAGATATAACCTAGGAAACCCCTTCAAGAGAAAACCTCACTGGAAGGTGAGGATGTTATTCTTTCTCTTTCTCTGAAAGAAATTGGTTCAAATATAAAGGAGTGAGATATATGGTTTGTGGGCTGCTACAAAACACACTCTATTATTCCCTCTCTCTATCCACTCTTAGTTATTCTACACTAATATGGAACAAATGCACTAAAATAGAATTGAACCCATTTTCCTCCTTGTGGCTTGATTACAACACAACTTCATAGCCAACTAAGGATTAAATTTGATCCATTAAACCTCAATATGAGTTACAACTCAACCATTCTAGAGTTTTTTTCATAGTTTCGATGTGGATAGCCCCTTTTCCATGAGTAATGACGATTGATATGACATCTTCTCAAATTATGGTGGTCAATCATGATAGGTCAACTTTCGAGAGACATAACTTTTGCATTCGAACTCCAATTGATGTGATTCTTGCCTCGTTGGAAATATCTTCAAATGTAGAATAGTGCTATGGTTATTGGCATTGAAGTGATAAATGTTTACCCCTAAAAATGTCATATAAGGCCTCAAACTAGCTCTGAACGGTTTCTCATGGCAATTCTCCAAACTAGTTCCCGTTGCTATATCTACTCCTATAATATGATCTCTCCAATTTTCCACCCTCAAAGCATTGAAATTGATGATAAACAATATAATGATCAAATCCATATCAATATTGATAATGTATATCCACACATGATGGTTAGCTAAAAGCCAAATGATGTCATATGTAAATTGGTACATCGAATGATAGCATAATGTAGGAATACATCACTCTAGAACCAAGGAAAGAAAGGAGGTTTAAGAGCTAAGGGAAAAATAATATTATGCTATTACTATATCAAATTCTTAAAATTCAACTTGATTAAACCTTGACTTTATGTTTATCCTAAGTCTTATTAGCCTTGGAATTAGTGGTTGAGAGAGATATACGTACTTCTAATCTAAATCATATGATATTGTTAGGTAAAATTGACTCGAGGATAGAGTCAAAGTTGACTAGGTTAATAGGTAATGGTTTTGGCCACGTGTTTTAGTGTACCCACGGTTTTTTGCGCATGGGATTGCATATGATCAAGCCTTTAAAAGGCTAGGGAAACATCATTGTAATGCTGCGAGGAGGTGAGTGGTGAAGGCTCACTTGGACGACTTGGCCAAGGTTTTGGCCAAGGGCTAATGGAATTCCGTTAGGCCGGTTATTTCCCCAAAGTTGGGATTTTCCCAGGGTAAAACCTATGTGTGCATTATGTGTTTAATGTTTACATATATGTTTATGATTTGTTGTTGTTGGTTAATTTATGTTCCTATTGATTATTTTATATCTCTTCGGTTAAAATTTCTAATAGATATCTAACATGCATGCAAATATAATCCACAATTTTTCATCATGCAAGAGGAGGATTCACATTCATTATTCCTAGAACTCTCTCTCTCCCTCCCTCTAGACTTAAGTTTCCATATTACTACTGTAATAAAATGGTGGAAAACCGTTTTCATGAAACTGGAAAGAATTGTGATCGTTTAAGGGAATTGATGTATTAAGAAAAAATAATTAAAATTGATAATCCCTAGTGTTTTGTTGAAAATAGCAACAAGACATGATAAAAATAGAAATGCTATAAATAGCATCTTAGGTACCAGTGTTGGAAATAGCAACAAGGAATGATAAAATAGAAATTCTAAAAATAGAATTGCTATAAATAGCATTTCGGGATAGATTCCAATTTTAGTTAGTCCCTGAACTAAAATTGAGAAGTAAAATTCAAATTTGATCTTAGCAGCTATTTGTAAAATAATTAGTTAATTCATCTTGAGTTAATTAGTTGTAGAAAATCAAACATGAAGTCTATGTGAAGACATGCAACAATTTCTCTATTGATTGAGGAGTTTATCCCTTGATTAAGGAGATCAGGATGAGTTGTACTTTGAGTTGTAATTAGTTAGCTCAGTTATCTGAGTTAAGCCTAGTTAGATTAGTTCCAACAATTTATGGAATTGATTGTGAGTTCAGTTAGTTAATGCATGCATGCATGTAACTACTGCACTTCAGATAACTAAATATTCTCTCATAAATAACTCTTGCATGTTAGTTCAATCAGAGACCCAGTTGAGATTAGAGGAAGGGATAGTGTACTATCAGTTGGAGGATTTTTCCTATATAGAAATCTCATCCATGCAGAAGGAATTATCTCCTTTAGGACTGCGCAGTTATTTTTGAGTTTGATGTGTTGTGTGAGAGGTAAACTCACACAGGTGGCAACATTGGACCCCAAGAGAAACTGCGCAAGGAAATAAGAGGCTTGAAGGGTAGAGGAGAAGGTTTTTGAAGCCTTTGACTGTCTATGAACAGCAATGAGGGATTGTACCAAGAGCTGGATAGCTTGTGAGCTAAAGCTTTGTGTAATCCTGAGATTTCCACTTGTATGATAATACAGATAGCAAGGTTTTTAACTGAGGCTTTCCCCAGAGTATTCTTCTGTGTTCATGTGTGATTTATTTCTCAATCTCTATTATAAGTGGTCTATTTGATCTTGCTCAAAAGTGATTAAGCTTCCGCAAGTTTGTTTGTAGAAGTAGATCAAGTATTTTGCTTTAGTATATTGCATAATCAGTTTAATCTACAGTGAAATTTCTACATGGTATCAGAGCAAAGGTGATCAAAGCGAAGAACAGTATACAAGAGGGGATATGTTCGAAGTTTGAAGTTCCTGAATATAGAAATCGAGTTCTTATCACATCTCAATTTCACTAATGGCGTTCAACGGTTTAAGACTCGAGTATGCCCTTGATGGCAGCTCGAATTATATAGCTTGGAAGGATCGCATGGAAACAATATTAGGGGATAACAGTCTAAAGGACTTCATTGGTCAAGAGGTCCCCAAGCCAGCAGCGACTAATGCTACAGAATTGGTGGAATGGAAGAAATGTGTGGCTAGAGCAAGGAGAATCCTTTTGGAGGGAGTTCGAGACCACATAGTCTCGAGTCTCCATGGGAAGGAGGCACCGTTTTCAATGTGAAAAACATTGAAAGATCTATATCAAAACAACAGCGATCAGAGGAAGCTGGTGCTAAAAGACAAGCTTCGAAAATCAAGTGTGAAAAGGGTGACACGATCTCTACATATCTGAACAAGCTCACCACCTGCAAGGATGAGCTTAGAAGTGTAGGGATCACAACAACCGATGATGACATGGTGAGTCTTACTCTCCTCGGTCTTCCTAAGAGCTTGCATAGCTACCAAGACTCGGTAAAAGGAGGATGAAAAAAATCGCTCCTTAGTGAGTAAGGCAAAGAAAGGGAAGGAGAAGGACTCTCATCCCAAATCGAGTTCTTCCCATGGTGGGAAGAAGTTTGACAAATCGAAAGTGTGATGCTTTCATTTTCATGAGGTGGGCCATTATGCAACAAATTGTCCACAGAAGAAATCCAAGAAGGGATCCTTGGAAGGATCAGAAGGAGAGGCACTGGCCTCACAGTTCGAATTATATTTCACCCTTATCACATGCATGGTTTCATCAATGATGGGTTGTAGTTGGTTTCTTGAAAGTGGAGCTTCATTCCACATGACCGACGATAACAGTTTGTTCAGTACCTTCAAGGAGAAAGACCTCCAGATACTCATAGAGATGGGTAATGAGGAAAAGTATAGTGTCTCAGGTGTAGGAACAGTTGCCTTTCAGAGGGAGCATGGAGCTCGCATTACCTTGACAAATGTGAAGTATGTCCCAAGATTGAAGAAAAACTTGGTATCGATTGCGATGATGGAAGACAAAGGCTATGATGTAGTCTTCAGTAAGGGAAAGGTTTTCCTTAGACACATCACCACGAGACAGGTGGAGCAGATCGGTTCAAAAGCAAGGCAACTATTGGAGACTTGGTGGTTGAGAGGGAGAGTACATTACCTCTCAACATACAGTGCCAGAAAAAGTCTCAGACAATTTTGGAGAAGACACAATTGGTGAAGCAGTTTCAGGAGGTTGTGGAGCAGCCACAGCTGGAGAGGCTGAGAGGAGACCGAGTGGAGGCATCCACTCATGTAGAGACCTCTAGTAGGGGGAAATTTCAAGGCAAGTGGGCAGAGGGATCACATGCATCCATACCTCCAGGTACGAGGTGGGGCGACGTGGAGTTACAGTCCCAAGAAGGCTAAAATAGGGGTAGGATCATTGAGGTTCCCAACCTCTTTGATTACACCTTGCTACGAGAACCCCAACGAGGAGTAGCAGGATAGACTAAGTGGGTAGAGACAGATGTGAATGGAACAGCAGAGGAAGCTTCAACATCAGAGGATGTTTCTAGCCCAACAGGGAGGTTAGTTACTTACTTCTCAATAACTGAGTTACAGTGTAGTAGTGGGCAGCACGATGCAACATGATGAGAGGAGGTGCAGTGCGGATGCAATGCTAGGAGATAGGACCAGCAACAACACAGATGCAGCAGCAGGAATCGGTGTGCATGATGCAGTCAGAGATCAAAGTAACTGAGGCTTGAGCAGTCAGATATTGAAGAGCATAGAGGTGCAGAGTTTTCAATCGATAGAGGCAATACCAGTCAGAGACTTTGATGATAGAGACATCATTTTGATTCAGGTTGGATATTTTTTTTGTTCCTAGAGTTGCTGGAGCAACAACACTAGGGAGAAGTGTTGCATGTAGAACATTCCAAAGGTTCAGGATCGGGTTCAAGTTGAATGCCTTTCTTGTTAAGAGGGAGTGTTGAAAATAGCAACAAGAAATGTTAAAAATAGAAATGCTATAAATAGCATCTCAGATACCAGTGTTGGAAATAGCAACAAGGAATGAAAAAATAGAAATGCTAAAAACAGCATTGCTATAAATAGAATTTCAAGATAGATTCCAATTTTAGTTAGTACCTGAACTAAAATTGAGAAGTAAAATTCCCATTTGATCTTAGCATTTGTTTGTAAAATAATTAATTAATTCATCTTGAGTTAATTAGTTGTAGAAAATCAAACATGAAGTCTATGTGAAGACATGCAACAGTTTCTCCATTGATTAAGGAAGTTATCCCTTGATTAAGGAGATGAGGATGAGTTGTAATTAGTTAGCTCGGTTATCTGAGTTAAGTCCAGTTAGATTAGTTCCAACAGTTTGTGGAACTGATTGTGAGTTCAGTTAGTTAACGCATGCATGCATGTAACTTCTACACTTCAGATAACTGAATATTCTCTCATAAATAACGCATGCATGTCAGTTTAGTTAGAGACCCAGTTGAGATCATAGGAAGGGACAATGTACTGTCAGTTGGAGGATTTTTCCTATATAGGAAATTCATCCATGCAGAAGGAATTATCTCCATGACGACTACACAATTATTTTTGAGTTTGATGTGTTGTTTGAGAGGTAAATTCACACAGGTGGTAGCATTGGACCCCAAGAGAAACTGCGCAAGGAAATAGGAGGCTTGGAGGGCAGAGGAGAAGGTTTGTCAAGCCTTTGATTGTCTATGAGCAGCAGTGAGGGATTGTACTGAGAGCTGGATAGCTTGTGATCTAAAGCTTTATGTAATCTTGAGATATTTCCAAATTGTATGATAATACAGATAGCGGGGTTTTTAGTTGAGGCCTTCCCCAAAGTATTCTTCTGTGTTCATGTGTGATTGATTTCTCATTCTCTGTTATATTTGAGCTCGCTCAAAATCGATTAAGCTTCCGCAAGTTTGTTTGTTGAAGTAGATCAAGTATTTTGCTTTAGTGTTTGCATTATCAGGTGATCTACAATGGGAAATTCTACATGTTTGATTCACAAGAATGGAAGGATCACTAATGATAAGTGCGAGATGCATTATTCAATCATATAATACACATATATACAATGTTTATGACCCTTGGTTTCATTTTCTAAGAGGTCTCTTGGACTCTAATGGATGTTCAAGTTCACTTGTGGATTTTCTCCTCCTTGTCAAGTGAATAATTCAAATTTACACAATCCCTAAGGATTACATTTCAACATCTCCCCTCCTCCCCCTCCAAATATGAAGGTGTGTATGTGAGTCCAAGAAGAGAGCTGGAATATGAAGTTGGATAGTAGTGAATGGATGGATGTGCTTTCTGAATCTAGTGGTTTAAGTAATACCATAAACCAAATGGGGTAGAAAAATTCAAGGTCTTTTACTAGTGGTGGTTTAAGGCTAACCACCAACTTTGGAAGTTGGGTTGAAGTAGTTCCTGGAAAAATTACGAATCTAGATAGAGATGTATTCTATAAAAAATAAGTGCTCTCTAATGATGGTTTAAGAACGACCACAAACTATTTAAATGGTGGTTTGAATTTAAACACAAAATTTCCACTCCTTCCCCCAGTTAATAAGATTTTTTAGTGGTTTTCCTCTAGATATTTTAGCTGTTATCTAAGGATATCAAAAAGGGGACCTTCAATATCTCTATCCAGATAGTCTTTTATCATCGCTTCTATTTTGACCAATGTTTTAGTGTCCCTTTCTCTCTTCCACTTAGCCCACTAAAGAGATAATGGTTACTTTAGATCATTTCATATTATCCTAAAATTGGATGGGAGGGGACACTCTATCTTTAGAGGAGATTGAACTCAATATGTCTTTGATAATGTGTTTAAAATATGGGTCCTTGAACTAATGTGGATTTAATTTAAATGGGTTGGGAGGATTTTAAGGAGAGGATTCCAACTCCAAGATAACGGGGCAAACTTCCAAGTCCCCTCCCATTGATACCCACTAGTGATATATCAAGTTGGTATCAAGGAAGGATTTTGAGATGAGAAAATGATTCAATATTTTAGCAATTATTGCCTCCCTATGTTTGTTATTCTCCATGTGGGCATGAGGATTTTAGGTTTAATATTTATAAATCCCACTTATTCCTAGTGATCCAACAAGAAGTCAACAAGAGTTTCAAGATGGGATGAAAACCCCAAACTTCACATGACCCAAATGTAAACTTTAGATATCCACCAAATGATGTGATCAGAATGAATAAGGGGATTTTTAAAGGTGTTTTCCTGTCAATCATTTCTATTTACATAAGGTCCATACACATTTAATCGAATGGATATTAGTTACAAGAGTGAATTTTATCAACCAAGTAGATAATAGTTTTAAAAAATACTTCATCCATCATGGTTTCCTAAAGAAGTAGGATTCATGGAAAGTAGATCTCCATTAAATACTTTATGGCCAACTCTTTTACATGATTGGATTATCCCCTACAGTTTAAGGCTAATATTTTCATTAATAAACCCCCAAAGGCGTTAATTCTCTACGGGTTTCAATAATGGATTTATACTTCCTTGACCAATTCTTAATTTTTTGGCATTGAATTATTAAGAGAGAATATTTTTAGCCTCGACTAGATGGATTTGATTGAGTGTTCCCAGAGGAA
>APFE030781855.1:0-12815 GCA_000404065.3 Pinus taeda
GCAAGATATAGCTACTTGTTTGTTTTAACTATCTTGGAGAGTTAATTACTCCCTACTCCAAGATACTAGCCTAAGCTATGTTGGTGATAAGAGCCCTAGAAATAAAAAGATTGCTAGATCAATTTTAATTTAAGCGTTATTTTTATTGGTTGTTTCTTAGGTCAATAGGAATGGAGATGAAACTTTATGGTGTGAAGACTCGACTGCAAAACACTAAAAATGCACTTAAGATGATAAACAATTCTTTTTCTTCAATGAATTTCTAGCTAAAGAAAGAGTTGAGAATGCAATTCTTTGAAAAACAAATCTTTCTTTCAGCATATAAATGAAAAGAAAAATCTTTTTGTCTTTTTCAATAAACTCAAAAACGAGACTACTAATTATGCTCACGAAAAAATCCTTTTCTTTTTTAACACTCAAAAACTACAGAAAACAACTTCTTTCAAAAGAGATCCTACAATTTCTAGAAAACACTCAAAACTATAAAAAACTATGCTTGAGATCTAAAAATTTCTAAAACCTAATTGAAGTAAAAGCTTGAAAATTTTCTTTTTGAGGATGTTTTACTTAGTTATTCAACAAACTAAGGACTAATTCATTCAGAAAAACAAATTAATCAAAAAACACCCAGCTATGTTTTCTTTTTAAAAAATGAAATTCAAAACTTTCAAACAAGTTCGTTCAAAGCTTTGCAAAGAGAAAACGAGATCTATTTCTCACCAAGGGTAGATTTCACAAATTAGTCAGACTCATCAAAAAGACTGAAAAGACAAGGGTAATCTAAGGTTTCTTAGGCTTCTAATCTCTGAGTCACTACAAAGACCAAGCGAAAATCAATCCAGGCACGCAAAACTTCTAGAAAATCACTTAAAACAAAAATGCCAATGGAACTTACTCACAAGGAACTTTTGACAAGACACATGCAGATCTGGGCAGAGAGTAACAGTCGTAAACAACACCTAAACCTAACTGGATGAAAAGATTATAGGTTTTTCAAAAATTTTACAGGGTCCACAGGCTTCCGGTATAACTAGATGCGGTACCGCTCTGTGTAGTAAAGTAATAGTGCGGGGATGTCTGCACTGTGTTATAAACAGAATGTGCGGTCCTCTTTCAAAAACGTGAAAAAACAAAAAACAGTTCAGAATCTAAAACCTACCCAATCCCACACACATCAGGCAAAAATCAAAAACAAGAAAAACGTTTCTTAAGTCAAAGAAAAAGGAAGATCAAAAACCAAATTCCAGTCCCCAGTGGAGTCGCCAATTTATTGGCCTGATAAATCGTTCTTGTAGACAAGACCGATCTCCCTAGTATCAACAGATATATAGAGACAAGCAGGACAAGCAAATCTACCTTTCTCTAAATATATTGCAATTTATAAATAAAAACCAAGAGGTGTTTTAGACCCTACCTTAAGTCCAACGCTAGTTTTTGGCAGCCACGCTCCGACCGTCCGAATGAGTTTCCTTTTGAGAACCTGCAATCACAAACAAGCACACATCAAATAACACCTGCATAGCCAATATAATAAATCATATTAATCATGGTGATCAAGGAATCCATGAAATAAACCATAAAAGACAACTTATTGAGAAAAATAAACTTGATTGTATTAACTTTGAAAATAGAAGAACTTTACAACCTTTGGTGCCTTGATGTTGTACAAGCTCCTCCCAGGGTCCAAGAAAGAATCTCCTCTACTTTGACAAGCCTCACACTCTTCCCAATGATATCAAAAAATGTATGTAATCTCTCCTCTCAAGCTCAATTAGGAAGACTAAATTCCAGCAGCATGTCACCTCAAAAATATTCAGCTTTCAACCTCTTCAGTAACCAACCAAATGCCTCATTTTATAGTGCAAAGGAAGGAGGTTACAGGTCCACCTATGAAGGGATAGAGTCCTCCTTCAAAGGGATAAGCTCCTCACATCAAGGGGTTAGCTCCTTAAGGTATGGGATGCATGAACCTTAAAGGAGCGAACTTGCCACCTCAAGATTCCCTCTAGAAGCTTCCAGAAATGACTCAAAGTGAGTTTTTAAGAATATACTTGTGCCATTTTTAATTGTATAGGGGTCCACACCCATTACATAGAGAGAGAGCGGTCAAATACGCAGGGGACATGACCAGTAGATGCGGGACTGCAGGTAATGCTAAGAGAAAGTGCGGAACCAGAGTTTTAGAGACTTTTAAGGGATTTCTCTTGTTTTTCAAGGCTTGACATGAAGAACTGAGGTTTAAGACTTGCAAATGAGGAAAGTATGAGTGGTGATAGACTCACACTGATTGCAGAATGTCATGGTGACAATGTTTTGTGCAACACACTCAAGAAATCCATCATATCATCCATCTGAGGTAAAGGGAACCTGTACCTGATAGTGATCTTGTTAATGGCCTGGGAACCCATGCACATTCACCAGTCACCTCCTTTCTTGGGAGCTAAAATAGTCGGAACTGCACAAGGGCTTAAACTCTCCCGAATCAGTCCTTCATCCAACAACTCCTGCACCTGCTTCCAGATTTCTTCATTATCCTTCAGACTCATCTGGTAGGCAGCCTTGTTTGGAAAACTGGATCCTGGAATAAAATCAATATGGTGGCTAATGCTCCGCTTCGATGGTAATTTGTCTGGTAGATCGTCTACCACAATATCACTAAATTCTTGCAGCATGTCCTGTATCTCTTTAGGTAAGTCAGTGACTTCAGCATGGATCAATATTGGTTTTTGCCTTCGCACAATTGCATACTTCACCTCATCATCCTCCATCTGTCACAGAAACTCTTTTCCACCTAACAACAATGCTTTTGCCCCACTGGTTTTTGCAGCATCCTCTTCCTTCATGGGCACTAGCGTATGCTTTATCCCATCTTTAAAAAAATTGTAACAATTTGTTGCCCCATCATGGACGACCTTCCTATCATACTACCATGGTGTGTCCAATAGAATATGGCACACGTCCATAGGAATAATATCGCAAGTCCCCTTGTCCTTGTACTTGCCAATATGAAACTCTACTTCACACTGCTCATCGACCAGCGGTTGGTGACCTTTTTTCAACCAAGATACCCTATATGGAGTTGGGTGCTTCTACTTCTTCAAATCAAATTTCCACACCATTTCAGTAGCTACCAGAGTATCAATACTTCCAATGTCTATGATTAATTTGCAGCATTTCCCATGCGACTTGCACACAGTCCGGAACAATGCTTTCCTCTGTGTCTGCTCCGCTACTTCCTTAGCTGGTTTTAATAATACATTGTTCAACACTAAGGCTTCCCCAGTTTTTGGCATATTTTTCACCTCCTGTGGTGGTGCCTTCGCTTCGTCGGGCTGAGCGACATATGCTCCCCTCTGCCTAGTTTGTTCATTTTCAGGACATTCAAAGGACCTGTGTCCCCACTTGTGACACTTGTAACACTGATAGGCATTTCCTCTGCCTCTGCCATTACCTCTTCCTTGCTGGTATGACCTTCCTCCTCTGGTGTTACCTTCCTTTTCACTTTGTCCCAAAGTCTTCGAACTACTGCCCTCTTCATTGTTGTTGGCAATCCTACCTCTGCCAAAGGTCTGTCCCCGACCTCTACCAGAACCACGTCCTATTCTGGCATTTTGTTTCCTAGCAATCTTTTCCTCCGCCTTCAAACATCTCTGATAAGCTTCCTCTATGGTCTTTGGGGAAAGAATACTAATTTCATCTAGGATCTCCATCCGTAGACCATTTACAAACCTTGTTGTTTTCTTAGGGGTATCTTCAACATAACCAGCTCTCAGGTTAACTTTATAAAATTCTTCAGTATATTCCTTCACGGTCATCATTCTCTGCCTCAAGTTCTGTACTTGTCTATAAAGGGCAATTTGATAATCTTTAGGTAGAAACTTTCTCTTCATTCTAGCAACCATCCTGTCCCATTTTTTAATCAATGGTTTGTTCAATCTCCTCCTTTCTTCCTGTACACTGTCCCACCATAGTGCTGCATGTCCCTTCAATTTGGTGACAACAAACCCGATCCTCTTATCTTCGCTGATTTTTTCATACTCAAAATATTTATCTAGTTCACTTATCCAGTCTAACAATGCCTCTGTGGAAAAACTGCCATCATAATTAGAGAGCTCCGGTCTTGGCTTGCTACTAGCCAACAAAACTGACCTCAATAGTTTAATTTCTGGTCCTTCATCATCTGACTCATCTGTCGTGGCTATGTTTTCCTCCTCACTGTCATCCCCACCTTCCGGATCTCTATGCCTTCCTGCTTCCACTGCTACCAAACGTGCAGTTAAATTCATAATTTCCTCTCGTAACCCTTCATCTGCTACTCTTCTGATGGCTCTTCCTCGACCCATTTTTCCTACCTCCATCTTTGCTGAGAGAAAGGAAAAATCTGCTCTGATACCAAAAATTGGTGGTGATCCCGAGGAGGGACACGTAGCTGTGACCATTTAATTCTTTCGATTTCAAATTAAATTTAGTGGCAGGGTTTTGGTATATGACTTTAATGTGGTTTATTGCATGTTGTTCTCCCTCTGTACTAGCCTCGGGCTTGCAACCATGGGTTATCACTTTCATCGAGGGTATTTGGAATTCATTTCTTCTTTTCTATGGTTTGGCTTTGTGGGTGCTCGGTGCTTTCGCCTGGTTCTTGCGATGGTTGGTAAGTATTGTGCCTTGCTTATCCCGTATGGTGGTTTGTTGTGCTTTGCTGGTTCTCTGTGGTTTGTTGGTGCTGTGCCTCTGCTCGCATTCTGTGGTGATTCACTGCTCTGGTTTTTGGAGGGTTTTAGGTCATTTTCCACCTGCAAGTCTATTTGTCTATGTCATTTCGCTGAAGCTTCATTTTTGCTTTGTTTGTGGTGATTTGTATGTTTGATGTTGGGTCTGGTGATGGTTTGGCTCTGCAAACAAAGGTTCCTGCCTAGCTACTGCACGAGACGACTCGACAAACTCGCTCTCAGGTAATATTCTCGTTCCAATTTCAATTTCACCCTTCGTTTTTGAGGTTCTATTGAAGCCCTGAAAATCAGGTCTACAACAAGGGGGATACCCATCGGTCCGGACCTTGAAAGCAACTCCTTTTTCATTTGGGATGTTGGGTCCGATCGGGGATAATGGGACCAGTTTCCCAATTTGTTTGTGATGATAAGAGTTGATGTTTTCCTTTCTAAATATTTCTAAATAAAATGCTTTTAACCTAAATCTAATCTTAAACATGCAATTTTATTCTAATGAACGGAAACATCTAATTCTAAAACTATCCCGGGATTAACTCTTCACTTATGCGATCTAAAATATTTTCTAACAACAATTGGTAATAAATATCATTCAATTTCTACAAGAAAAGAAATCATTAAAAGTGAATTGTTTCATATAAGAAATTAGCCGAAACAATTGTGAGAAACATATCGCATAATAAGTCATTCATACATTAAGCATAGACAGAATAGTCACCACCGTACAAAAGTGCCAAGTGACAACTTAAACATTCAAGCTTTCATATATAAACAACTAAACATAACATATTACTCAACACATAAGCGGAAATCATTAAGATATAAAAGTACCATTGATAACAAGTCCTACTCATGAGCTTCAGCAATATAGATTTATCTTCTCCTAATTCAATATCTGCTAAGAGTACATAAATGCATTTCAGTAGCAGAAATTAAACATAGATATCAATAAATCTCGTTCCATTCATTCATCAAAACCTCCTTAGAGGGTGCAGAAGTGCATGTTCTGAAGAAACGTTTTTGACAAATTTCTGGACCCCTCTCTAAATGCATGAGAGGGGTTAAAATACTACTAACTAAAGACTAAAAATAGTTTATTACAAAAATATAGGAGTTTTAAATGACCATCCTCATTTAAGGAAAAAATATATAAAAAATAAAACTAAAACTATATCTGAAAATTAACTATGCATCTGTTCTCTGAGATCGCAAGCATTTAGCATCAGCTTTATGAGCATCGATTGGCCGACCTCCGATTTTAGTTGTCCCGCAAAAACAGAATTGGCAAGTGTTGGCGCTATCTTTTTGGCAGAATTTGTAAGGCATTTCAGAGTCATGCATTGACTGTGCGGTTTAACCAAGTATTGCCAATAAGTGTCCCAATTCAACTTGGTTAACTTCTTGAATGGCTCTGCCTTTTCTTCAGCTTTCTGTCTCCAGCTTGCCTGCAGTTGCTGTGCCTTTGGGAGAAATCCCAGAGTGGTTTCTGATATCAGGTTTGCTCTATGTAGATTTAAATTGACACAGTCAATGACATTTCTCGCCGTTGTTGCTGCTTCTTCCGCTACTTGTTCTGCCTTTTTAATTTGTGCATCCCACTTATTGAACAACATTTCTTTGTGGGCTTCATTGATTTTGAGTAAGCATGCTTTCTTCTCTTCCTCCGATTCCTGCCAAATCAAATAGTCAGAAATTTTCTTATCAATTAAATCATAATCAAGTCGCATGTCCATGAATTGACTTGTAATTTTATCACTTATCTTGCAATGAGAGCTCCATTGAGATATTCTTTGGCAGAGTGCCTCTTCTTATTGCAAGAGTTGGTCATTCAAGGAAAGGGCTTCTGAGACAAATTCTATGATTTTGGGGTCATCTTTATGCATTTCTAATATGGCTTGTAATTGATGTTCTTTTTCGGCCAAATTGCTATGATACTCCAGCTGCATCTGTTGAAAATCTTGTTGTAATTTTTCTAATTTCTTTTCCGCTTCTCGGTTGGCACTAGCCTGCTGTAACTGTTGCTGCAAAAATATGATTTTTTCCTCTTTATCCTTAAGTAATAGCTGTACTTCGGGCGCTTTATCAATAGTAGCAGAAGCATAGGCTCCTACTATCTGGGATAACTTAGTCAAATTTTCTGTAGGATCAGTGGTAGGGTCTCGCCAAAGGACATCTAGCTTCTCTGCCTCAGGTGAGAGCACGCTGTCTAATTTTCATTTCTTTCTTTGTATTCTTACCACTACTTTGTGCTACGAACTATAAAATACATCTAGAGGAGGAATCTCTTCTATCTTCAACATGATTTCAGACGATGGGGCTATGGGAATATGCTCCATTTCTGGAGCATTGACGACTGTTTCAATGACCATTTCTGTCATTGTCTGTTCAATATTCTCAGGTGTCTTCATGTTCTGCTCCTCGGTACTGATCAATTCATTAAATGTTTCCCACTCTTTGTCCATCTCAGTTCTCACTCGCTTTGGTGGTTAGATGAGGGGAGCGGGAACCTTCACCTATGGTGTCGATAAAAATTGTTGCTCTGGGTGCTCTTTAGATTGGGCAGTATCTATGACTGACCCTTCACTTTTATTATGGTCACTCTCAGACCGTTTAGACCATTCTGGTGATTCTTTTCCAGATTTAGACTTGGACTTGTCTGTACCCGAGCTTCCACTTAAACTGATGCTGGGAGTTGGCTCCCTTATTGGTTCTAAGCTCAATTTATCCAAGGGGATGTTTGCTAATCTCCGCTCTTTGTAGAGTTTGAACTCTTGGAATTCCGCTGGGCCAAATTGAATTTGAGCCATGTGCAAAATATCTTTTAGTGTGCTCTTTTGCTGGAAGATGTCATCAAAGAGATCATCTTCTTTAGTGAATACCTTTATTTTGACAGCCGTAGTAAAATTCTTAATTACATCAAATGAATCGAATTCTCTCCCTGGAAATTTAAAAAGTGGTAGACTCAGCATGTTGTCTACTTCTCTGAAGGCATGACCTAAATCAAATAGTGAAAAAGCCCCACAGGCCATAGGAAATTGCGGCCAGACGACCTTTTTCTTGTCTTTCAATTCTTTGCTCATTCCTCCAACCCTGCAGGTTTGGTAGACTATTTCTCGGGCCAATAACTTATCAGGAACATATAAAGGAAGCACATGAGGGGAAGAAATGCTTCCGAATACTCTGATGTAAGTGAAAAACTCTTCTCCGAACCATCTTCCGACAGGGAGAATATCAACTTCAGCTTTGGGGGAAAATCTTGGGGCGTCTTTATTATACAACATTCTGTGAGGGGGTAACATAACTCCATGACAAATTCTGTAAAAATATGGGGTAAACTTGGAATCCCACAATTCCTTATAGTAGACCTGAATGGGCAAGGATTTTGTATAGTCCACTTCCAACCCATTAGAGGAAATCTAGAAACAGAACAGATTGCATCCATAACATAAGCAGCTAAAAAGAAAGGAGGATAAATCCTCTGAGAGGGAGTTCTTTTAGACCAGTAGTTCCAAATAGCTGAGGCTAAATTATCAGACAATATCTAGGCCCAATCCATAATAGTGGCGTTAGTGGCCGCATCTAATAGGGGTAGCCACTCGGATGAAAACTTGTTGATATCAGGCCTTCCAAATAGCCTACATAGCATAGAAGCAACAAAACAATATGCAGAGGAGAGGGAACCGGTAATGTACATACCATGTTTTCCCTTTTTCAATGGCTCTTCTTTTGCCAACTAGTTCTTGGTGCACTCAGCCAAATCTTCGTTTTCCTTGGCAAATTTCTCCACGAATTGCTTGTTGTAGCTTGCTTGCGGCTCTGGTAGATGATACATAAGTCTTAAATCCTGTGGGGTAAATGACCCAATAAGCTCTTGGCTCCGAGACTTGAATTCCCTATCTGTTATATCAGCGTTGTCCAATACCAACTTGACCATGTTGGTATAGGGATGTATCTTAGGCCTTGCTGCTATGCGGTGCAGGAATGAGCATGCAAGTTCGGTAAGTGATGCTTCAGATGACCCGTATGCGTTTGCTGTAACTGTAACTTCCATAACTCTGGGGTTTTCTTCTTCAAGCAGACTGTATATGCCTTCCCAAGTAGATATTCCAGCTTCTTTGGTATAGGTGGTGTCTGTGAATGAGGCGTCATCTCTTTTTTCTCAGCAACCGGAGCTTTTCCCTTCTTTCCCATTACGTTCTGCACGCTGCTATGTATATTATTCTGCTTGATTCTCCTGCAAGTTTACAAGTAAGGAAAGAATAATGGTAAGTGATAAGGTGACAGTCAAGCTCTTAATTCCGAAATCATATCAAATATATCATCCTACGTGAAACAACCTTTCGATCAGATATAAATCTTATCTCATAAATGACCATCAATAAACCACTAAGTTAACATTAATGCCCATAACTCGGTATCAAATTACGAGAAATATTTCATTGAACAATGAGCCTTGTTGATCTACGATAAATGGATTTTGCGATTTGCTTTGCAATATCGCAAATCCTTTTCGTTAACAATCATTTATTTCTTTATGCGATTACGAGATGCGATTTGCGAGATGCTTTATCGCATATCGTAGGATCAAGATGTTTTATCTTAGGTGGTGCTTGCGACATATGAAGTCTGCGATGTGCGATGAGTCTTTAAGGCACGCGATCTCGCATCATCGCGTTTTCACAATTTTGAAAGTTTGTTTATATGATATCCTTCTTTACCTTTTTTGCGATGCGATTTTTTATTGTTAAGAGAACGATTTTATTCGAAACTTATCATAAAACTTAAGTTTTTTGGGTTTTGCGGATGTTTTTCCTAAGTTTATGATAGTGTGTTTTATTCAAAGGGAATTATAAGTGCTAGTTTTTTCTTTTTAGAAGGGTCCCCATTTATTTAGTTTTATTACTAATACTAAATAAAAAGGGGGGTTGTTGCTGACCACAACAATTGGTGATTCACTAGGAAGAACCAGTTATCTTTGATTAGCTTTTGAATTTTCTAAAGCTTCCAAAACAGAAAAGTTTTCTGGAAAATAAAACTTTATTATAGAAATATAAAGTACATCATGCTCTTAGCCATTAATGATAGTTTGTTTCTTCCATGCTAATTCTCATTATTTTCTTCCCAAAGCTAGTCATTGTATTTACATCAGCCACTACTTAGTTTATACAGATAAAAACAAAGAAATCTCTGTAGATCAGTTTTAAGTATGCTCATTTGTTGTAGGTAGAGCCTCTGCTGCTAGCAGGCGTTCATAGCCTCGATAGGGTTACCTGTTACCTAGCAATGATCCTGTATCCTACTTTGAGAAATATACAATTTTCAAAGATAAATCCATATCCACACTTATTGCTTTTGTTTTCTTTTAATTCTTAAAGAACAATGTCTTGGTTTGGTAGCCAAATTTTGACAGTGCCATTCATTTGATTTATAACTTTGCTGAACAAGCTGGCTCGTGATGAAACCCCTTGTCTTTTGATTGCAACAATCTTGAGTCATTGCTCTATTTTGGCATGCAGTTTTGGAAATGTCAGCAAATTATAATCTCCATGATCATGATAAGTCGGCTTGTGATGAGACCTCTTATTCTTTAAGTCTATAGTGTATCATTGGATTACTCCTTAAAACTCGTAATTCCCTAGGTGGGGAGGACATCATTGGTTCCTTAAGAATAGCTCTGGACGACAATTATAGAGTTTTTAGAAGACAACTTTTCTACAGAGAACTTTCGTTTTGTTGTTGATGCTTTTCATGACTGATATAAAACAAATTCCCACTAAAGGTTGTTTCTATCAAAATTCGTAAGGCTGAAACTAGTAAAATTTTCAGGCTTGTAGCATTTGACTGTATCTTTCAATAATAATGATTAATTTTCCAAATCAGTTCTATTTATACAAGCGAATTTTTTTTTTTAAAAAGAAACACCTATCTTTTTCGTGAAATCCGAAGGTAACCATTTACAACCTATTTTGTTATCAAATTCCCACTAAAGGTTGTTTCTATAAACAATAATTTACAAAATTAGAAGAGGTCATCTTCTATGGAAAGTATTTTTTAAGGATCTGCCCATTAATAGGTAAAGATTCTCTTTTCCCTGCTAAATATTGCAACATGAAAGTCGATGGATCTATAATTTCAACAATTTGGAATGGGCCAAGCCACATTAGTTGGAATTTAGAATGTTTGCCTTTTTCTTCATGAGCCTTATCCCATTTCAAAACTAAATCTCCAATTTGAAAATCCTTCCTAGGTACCATGTTTGAATCGAAGGAAGCTTTTACTAATGCTTGATGATGGGCGTGTGTAATTTTAGCTTGTTCTCGTTGCTCTTCTAGCTTAAGGATCTGCAGTTGTCTTAGTTGTAAAGATGAAGATGGTGTTTCCTCAATAAATTGAACTAAGGCTAAAGAAGGAATTGCTAGATGAGTTGGGAGAAATACTTCTTTCCCATAAACTAAATTAAAGGGAGAAGTGCCAATGGAAGCCTTTTGAGTTATTCGGTTTGCCCACAGAGCATACATCAAAGATTTGTGCCAATTTTTATGATTCTAATCAATGGTTCGCTTAATGATTCTGATTAAGTTTTTATTTGTTGATTCGGCCAACCCGTTCTCATGTGGGTAATAATTGGCAGAATATTTAAGTAAAACCTCTTTTAAGTGAAAATTCAGTCATAGCATTGCCAGAAAAATATTATGCATTGTCAAACATTAAAGCAGAGGGTAAACCAAACCTGGTAATTATGAACTGATCTATGAAATCGATGATATATTTAGCATTAGCTGTCTTGAGAGGAACTGCTTCTACCCATTTGGTAAAATAATCTGTAGCTATAAGGATGTACCTATGATGTTTAGAAGAGTGAGGAACGATCGCACCTATTATATGCAATCCCCATTGATCAAATGGTTGATCGATATTGACTGGTTGCAATGGCAATGATGGTTTCTTCTATCTTCTAGTAGCAGTTTGACAAACTTGACATTTCCTTACATAGCTATGTGCATCTTTAAATAGTGTAGGCCAATAGTATCCTGTGCAAATTTTTTTATGTGTTGTTGCATCTCCTGCATAATGTCCACTTGCTGGTCCATCATGGAGTTCTTGCAACACCTTTTCAGCTTCATATTTCTCAAGGCATCGAAGGAGAACAAAATCATAATTCATCCTAAAAAGCACATCGTTTACGAGTTGATACTGCTTGGATTTCAATCTTAGGGCTCTTTTCTTTGTATAATTCAGATTTGAAGGAGCATATCCATTTTTTAGATAAAACATGATATCAACATATCTCAATTCAATATCGTTTAGGCTTACCTCATACATTTGTACCTCTTGATTTGGAGATGGTATTTCAGAAATAAGCGATGCTCCAGCCAACATCTTGCAAAGGATTTGACCTTTTACAATATTTGCTGGTTTGATCTCAGCGTCGTATTCTTGTAGGGTAGTGACCCAATTTTCTCTCTTTTCACCCACGTCTTTCTGCACTAAGAGATTTCTTACTGCTGGAAATGACACTATTATCTTTGTATGGGTCTTAAGAAGAAAGGGTATAAAATGTTTGATCGCTTTGAAAACAACATAAGCTTGTTTCTCAGCATCAAAATAATTTAATTCAGCCCCTTCTAAATTTTAACTAAAGAAGGCAATTGGGGCTTCCACTTTGTCTTGATTGGCTTGCGTGAGTATTGCAGCATATGAATTCTCGGAGGAAAATGTATACAAAATTAAAGGATCGGAAAAATTTGGAGTTGCTAGGGATGGGGCATTAACAATCACTTGCTTAATCAGATTGAACGCTTCATACTATGCTTGGCCCCATTTAAAAAGTGAATTTTTCTTGATCATTTCTTGTAGTGGTGACACAATTCTTGAGAAGTCTGAAACAAATCTTTTAACAAAATTAATCTGGCCAACGAAGGATTGCATAGATTTCTTATTATATGGTAAGGATATTTTGGAAATTTCTTTAACTCTATCTGGATCAATATGGATTCCAGATTTTGACACTATAAATCTAAGAAGTTTTCCTTTACTTAATGCAAAATAGGACTTTTTTGGATTAAGTGAAATTCCATACCTTTGACA
>APFE030781862.1:11870-43060 GCA_000404065.3 Pinus taeda
TTCATAACTCTCGAAATAATCCTGCATTTTCTTTGTATGCTGTAGGGAGGTGCAGGAGTTTGTGCCATCAAAATAGGTGATTTTTGTCTGGTAGTCCTGAGGCATAGCCCCAGGATTAGCAGGCAACTGTAAGGGCGCATATCTAGCCATGATGATGGGGATAAGCGAAAAAACTAGGGCAGCAGGGATAACAGGAACAACCGGGGTAGAAGGAGTAATAGTGGTAACAGGAGTATAGGATGGAGGTGTAGAAGAGCTGCTTGGAGAAGGGGGTGAAGAACCAGGGGAACTTGGGGTTGACCAGAATAAAACTTTGACAGGGGTTGGAACACTGCTTGGCTGAACTGTTTCAGGACTCGCAGCAGTTGGGTCTTCTTTTTTCTTTTGTTTTTTAATGATCTTAGGAATTAAATTCGGATTTTCAAAAACAACTGGGCTATTTGGATCAGGATTTGATCGTGTATTACAAATTTTCTTCTTAGGAGCCAGCTTCTACTCTATTTTTTGGGAACTTTTTCTAAAAACACAGGTCGACCGAGGCTTTCAAAGGTCGGTTTCTTCCTCTGTGGGGCTGCAGACTAGTTTAGTGAGATTATCTGAGGAGTTCCCCGGCGGATTCGCCATTATGTTATCACTCAGGTTGTCCCTAGGCTCCTGTAGGGATATGGCCGAGGTAACCACAAACCAATCTTTGGACTACAGGCTCTAGCCCACCTGCAATCAGAGAGGGCTCTCTCTTGATGATTTAACTTTGTTGAAGATTTTAGGCTAGCTTTTGGTTCAGGGGTTTTTTGTTTGTGTTTGGATGGAAGGAAAATGCTTTTAGGCAGAGAGGCAATTCATGAAGTGATAAGTTTCAAACCATTGGGCATGGAGTCATGGGTTAGGGTTATCAATGCGTTTTCTTGGTCATAAAAGGAATATGAAGCAGGATAGCTGCTCATAACACAATATTCAAACTAAAGGATGATTAATACATAAGGAATGAGGGGCACTTAAGAATCTCTCACTCAGCTTAACAGAGGGGAGGATGATCTCTATCTAGGGGCAATGAAGAATCCCTGGATAACTGTCTAAGGTTAGGGAAAACATGAGCCATATGGAATTCATATTTATGCCTAAACAGAGGAAAACATAAAGAAACAACATAAATTGAGCATAGGGTGTATTTAAACAAATTCTAAGCTAATCTTCTTTTCTGCTATTTAGATGGTAACTTATGAATGGAAAACAGAGGTAAGAAACACTTATTGAGTTATGCAACAGCACGAGAATTGCATAATCATTCTTCAACCGGTAAACACAGTGAACAATCCATTCTCCAAAGCTCATAAGCAGTCTTTGATTATAGAAACTACCAAGTATTACAGTGCGAGTCTCTCCTGGAGAAAAATCAGCTAAAGATAGTCTGCTGATCAACCAACCAACCAACCCTTAATACAGTATTCAGGCATGTTTTTATAGTGCAAATATCTCGAACTATTTATTACAATTGACCTAAAACAGATCTGCAAAAAGAGTTTTTCTAAACCTAAAATTGTGCCAAAATTAAATGCAGGTAAATATCTATTGAATTGTGTGAGAGGTAGCTGGATCAAAAAGAGTGCAATGTGGTCTTTGGAGGCTCGATGCAGTACTGCTGGAATAACTATGCTTTGGGAGTTGCACCTCTGTTCTGGTTTGAGTTAAAGGTGCAATAATCATGATTTGAGAGTTTTGAGTGGCCTCGCCCCTTTCTTTGACTTTGCTGGACGGTATTTAATTTTCACCTGCTTTGTGCCGCTGTTAAGATCTTTGCTGATACTCTTCGTCGCTACATTGATGGCCTCCTCCACTTTCTGATACTCTTTGACGTGTTTTCTTTCTGTAAGTTTGATCTGATACTCTTTAATCTCTGTCTCTGGTCTCTCCCTGTCTTCAAATCCATTTCATCGGGAAAAATCGGGCAATGTCGGGCCTTTTCGGTGCAAAAAGGGCCAAGGAATCAGAAGATTCATTAAAGATTCCCCAATATCACTCATTTCCCGTAGCGATGCGCGATTAGCGCTTCGCGCTGATCGCGCATCGAAAACTGCATCCGTTTCTCGTTCCGGAGCTCTGAAGCTCGACTTTCGCGCTTGTGCGTTTTTCCCTTTTTCTGGATGCTGACGTCAGCATGACGTCAACTGTACGGCGGATGACCTCAGTGAGGTGACGTGGCAGGGTGACTCATATATTACTGTGATGCGATCAACTTCTTCCGATGCGATCGCAATATCGCGTCGGTGGAGATCGAGAGGTTATTTATTTTGGAAATGCGATGCTTGCGATTGTCGATTACCGATATCGCGATATCGCATCGGGAAAAAAGGAAAGGGGCACACCTATGTGGTAAAAATATTGCGATATGCCGATGCGAGATGGCTCACCAAGATCGGAAGAATATTAAGGCAATCGACAAGGGTTTATTGCGATCAGAAGGAGTGAAGATGTCCTTTTGAAGGGTATATGAGGTCTTGGAAGGGGTCTGATAACCTAAAGAGGAATTTTATGCTTTGGAAGGAGTCCAGTGCATTAGAAGATGGTTTGAAGGGGCAGCATGAGGGTTCTTGCCAAGTTTCAGATACACTGAGCAATTTCCGGAGGTACTTATGGTTATTTTCAACTAGGGGGAGGGGATTATTTACATAAGGGGATTATCTTCATATTTTTAGTAAGGGGATGGGGAAAACATAGGGAGTTAAATAATAATGTCAGGAGTTAATATGGAGATGACAAGAAAGCGCTAAGTTTCAGAGATCTTAGGCTTCAAAAGGGGAGATAGAACCTTCTAGAGAAAGTAAGGATCCTCTTGAGTGAAGGAAATCTTCACCCAGGCTAATGACATGGAGAATGATGAAACTAAGAGATATCAAGCAGATCTTGACCTCTTTTGGGGAAATTAGTTAATGATTTCAGGAAGATGGAGAAAGGGAAGTTAGTTATGCCTGGTTTGAGCTTCTTCATATATAAAAAATGCTTGATGACTGTAATCTGAGAAGAGATGGTACTTTAAAAGATGAACAGACATCAAGATTCTGCAACCTCAAAACTACCTACCCAACCTACTTACCTAACATTTTTTCTTCTTTCAGTTTGGGTGCACTTAGACTTGCAGACCCAACATTTCAGCTTTTCTTTTTATGCCTTCCTATCTACAAACTACCCTTTTTTCTTCCAAGGGCCCAGATTAAGCAGTTGGGCTCCTTTGATTCTCTACCTATCTAAGAATCTACCAAGATTAAACTGTTTGGATAGATTTTGATTCTCTATATTCTAAAACAGGAAATTGAAACCTAGGGAGACCAAGATTAAGCTGTTTGGACCTCCCTTCAGCTGAAAATTCTACAAAACTGGAATGACTATTCAAAATTGGAAAGGAATTAGATGAACTCTGAGTAGCCTTCTTTGCTTAGTGACTGTTTAACAAATATGGAGCGTTGCAGCATGCAAAGTATGACATATTTTTCCCGTAAAATGTCAATCATGAATTATGAGTAACCTGCTGCAGCAGGAGGCTAACACCACCTTTACAGGTTTTCCTAGAGATTTAGATCTCCCTCTAGATTTAGACCTCCCACTCGATGACTTATTTTTGTTTCTATTCTTGGGACCGTCTTCGTACAAACAAGGAATCAGCATTTTGGCTCTCCATATTTTTCCGTCTCATTTCCTCTGTTAGCAAGGATGAGACTATTTCTTCAAAATGCCAGGTAGTTGCATTGCTACCTATTGTAATAACTAGACTATCCCACGAATTTGGTAGAGAACACAACAAACTAATGCACTTATCTTCATCTGAAATTTTGATATCAACAAACGATAACTGACTTACCACAATATTAAATGCATTCAGATGCTCTGTCACCGAGTCTCCATCTTTCATCCTCAGGTTATACAACTTTTTCCGTGCGAACAATTTATTCACTAGAGACTTAGATTGGTACAAAGTCCCTAACTTGTCCCATAAAGCCTTCTCTGTATTTTCCCTTGATACATTCAACAATACTGAATCTGAGACACACAATTGTATTGTGCTCTTTGCCTTCCAATCCAACTTGTTCCATTCTTCATCGGAAACTCCCGTTGGTTTAGTTATCAGATCTACCGCGATTGATCCAGGTGGTTGTTGGTGGCCATCCACCTATCCCTCTTGGACCCCCACAACTTTATGTTTCAGTTTTTCAGTTTCCGTGATTGTAGCACAATTTACTATTTTTAGCAGTTTTTCGGGCCTTGAACTTCTAGAGCCGTTTTGAGGCCCTAAACGAAGTTTTTTGGGAAATATGGGAGCAACATATGTCCATGGACCAATGTTTCTCTTCCCAAAGTTTTAGTGCTTAGATAGATCTTTCTAACGAGATATTGTATGCGTCAAGCAGAGATCGGGTGCCAAAGTTACGACCCCAGGGAATTGATGTACCAATTTATCCAAACGGGGCCCACAATTTGGCATTTCATCTTCTAGGGTTAGGTTTTAGGATGTTAAGGGTTTTCCATTGTTTCTCAACAATAAATAGGTCTTCGAGCCTCATTGTAAGAGAGCTTAGAGGCATGTAGTCGCCACATCTCTTCTCAGAGATAAGCTACCATCACCCTAGCTAGTTTATTTCCATTGCTATTTATAAGTATATTTCAGTATTTTACATTCATGAAATGAAGTATTATTTCCAGTGCATCTTTGTGTATATGGTTATCTCTGTATTTTGTTGCATTCCTGTTTAAATCCGAATCAGTGGTATCAGAGCAGTCTTCTTTTTCTCTATTTTTCTTTGCATGTCCGCAATAAGGTTGGGATATAAGGAGTTAGGGCTTGAACTGGTCGAACCTTTGCAAGACCAGCCTCAGAAATCTCAACGACCTCCCATGGCAGATGAATAGAAAGACAAGGGGGCAGGAGATCCTATCAAAATATTGCTCGAAGAAGCCCTTGAGTGGCAAAGGAACTCGATGATGGATAGCTTTGCGCAGATCATTTAGCGGCTACCCAGAGGTGACGCATCAACTTCCAATAGCTACTCTAGAAACGTCACACTGTTTAAAGTACAAGTTAATTTTGAAATCCCCATCTTCGAGGGTCAAATAGACACAGATGCCGTAGATAAATGGTTAAATATGCTAGATGGGTATTTTTCTGTTCATGAATTTTCAAGTTGGGAAAAGATTTTTTTTGCTCTTCTCAAAGCAACCCCCCATGTCAAGGACTAGTTGGAAACCTACTATGAGTAGAAGAATGAAAGTACGGGCTCACTATTTTCAGCCGCACCCACTTGGAATTCATTCTGGGGTACCGTCAAGGAGCAGTATTACCTTGTCAAAAGTTATGAGTACAAATACATCAAATGGACCACACTGCCGTAAGGAAGGGACCAAGATGTGTCAGAGTTCACAAACATTTTTCATACCCTTCACACACAGTTGCATATCAAGGAATCTGAGCTGCATTTGGTACTCAAATACCGCGGCTGCCTACACAGATACATCCAAGAAGAGATGGAGTTCCTGAACATATCCTTGCTCTGCACGACGTACCGATACGCTGTCAAAATCGAGCAAAAGTTCAAACAAAAGAAGCGAGACTTTGGATTTGCAAATCCGAAGACCAAAGAACACAGCCAAGGTGGGGTGACCCAAGACAACCTGTCGAAGCCGCAAGAAAATAACAACACCATGAAGTTGAAGAAGGACACATGAAAGCGGTGTGAGTTCCACAGGAGTCCCACTCATAACACAAGTGAGTGTCGGACCAAGCAGTCGTGGGTGGCCGAGTTGAAGGCTTCAGAATTAGATGCATGTTTTGACCCTGAGTCAGAACCCGGCAAGGGGAATGGCAAAGGGAAGCAGATCATTGATGCAGAGCCCAGTGTCACTGTTGCCACCACCAAGATCCAGAAGAATGAGCCCGAAGACCTAGAGGAGGTGGAGCGTCTTTTCCACTCACAGATGTGGGTGAAGGGTTCGCTGTTGTGATTCCTTGTTGATTGTGGCAACCAAAATAACCTCATTTCAACAGTGGTCGTGAAGCGGTTGGGCCTACTGACTAAACCACACCCACAACCGTACAATATCGGGTGGCTTCATGAAGGACGAGATCTCAAATTTCGCGAGTAGTGCCGCCTTCCCTACAGCATCAAGCCCTTCACAGATGAGGTATTGTGTGATGTTACACCTCTAGATGTTTGTGATGTATTATTAGGCCAGCCATACTTGTGGAGGCGATATGCTGTGTATAAGTCAAGGCCTCGTGCTGTCATTATTTCTTTGAATAATTCATTATATAGGATATTGGAGGTAGCCCCACCTACTACCACCTCTTTGATCACTGCCAAGAAAGGCAGCAAGCTCATCTCCTAGACTAGGAAATTCATTTTCTATCTGGTTCGCTCCCAAAGTAAGGGGAATATCATCACCACATCCATGACCCCTGTGAAGGGTTCCTCCATGCAGCAACCACAACAAAGGGATATTTTCATGATAGAACACAGGAACAACTTCTCCTCACCCATAGGGGTATCACACAAGCTTCAGGTGGGCAACAAAGTCTGGTTGCATCTGCAAAAAGAATGCCTTACAAGAGCCCATCAAAAGCTCCGACCACGCTGACATGGTCCTTACACCATTACTAAGGCTATGGGAAATAATACTTTGGAGCACAACATTCCTCCATTCCTTCACCTGCACTGAGTGTTTAATGTGGACCATCGTCGACCAAGCATCCCGCCATTACTGGACACATTAGAAGTTGCAAAACAGCGCACCAGGGACCAAGTTCAGTAGATGGAGGAACTCAACGCAATGGGGACCATTGCTTCCTAAGGAGGGAGGAATGATCCAGGTGGATGTTGGTGTCCACCCACCTATCTCACTTGGACCCCCACAATTGTCTATTTCAGTTTTTCAGTTTTTGTAATTGTAGCACAATTTACTATTTTTAGCAATTTTTTGGGTCCTGAACTTCCGAAGTCGTTTTGAGGCCCTAAATGACATTTTTTGGGAAATTTGGGAGCAACATGGGTCCATGGACCAATGTTGTTCTTTCAAAGTTGTAGTGCTCGGATAGATATTTCTAACGAGCTATTGTATGCGTCAAACAGAGATTGGGCGCGAAAGTTACGACGCCAGGAAATTGATGTACCAATTTACCCAAATGGGGCCCACAATTTGGAATTTCATCTTCTAGGGTTAGGTTTTGGGAATTTTAAGGGTTTTCCATTGTTTCTCAACAATAAATAGGCCTTCGAGACTCATTGTAAGAGAGTTCAGAGGCATGTAGCTGCCACATCTCTTCTCAGAGATAAGCTACCATCATCCTAGCTAGTTTATTTCCATTGCTATTTGTAAGTATATTTCAGTATTTTACATTAATGAAATGAAGTATTATTTCCAATGCATCTTTGTGTATATGGTTATCTTTGTATTTTGTTGCATTCCTGTTTAAATTCGGATCAGTGATCCACTGATCTGTATCCACCAACAGATCCTCCATCTTGAGTTTCCATAACTCAAAACTCTGACCATGAAATTTCTCGATCTGTATCTTTCCACTATTTTCCATCTTCTTTCACCACCAGAATCGAACTTGCATATCTCCCACTGAACAAGGTCTATCAAAGGCTCGAGTGAAACCCCTCAGAAACAAAGGCGTCTCCTTGAAGCCAAAACAAATCTGATACCAAATGTAGGTTTTAACCCTGTACAGAAATGACCTGCATACGAATTCTAAAACACAGAAAATAAACAATGCGAGAGCATAACACATAAAACACATATACATAGAGATTTTCCCCTGGATCCCAAAACCGGGACCACCAGCTTGATTTTTCATTATGTTCCTTTCAATGTTACAATACATATTTATAGATGCCAAAGCATCCAATACCATGGATCGAAAACCATTGTGTCCAAAACCATGGACCGAAAACCATGTGCGAAAAACATGCACAAAACCATAGGTAGGTCCACCCAACCTAATATAGGGTCCAAAACCAAAATTTTCGAAGGTGTTGCCCCGGACCCCATAGAGTGGGGTTACCTACACCCCTCAAACCCCTTGTGACTCTCCCCGCTACGCAATTGACGCAACGAAGGGGGGGCTTCGCCCCCCTTCTAAGCCCCCGGTTAACTACGTGAGCTAGTCGTGAAAAGAATATAGCACAACCCAATAGTCATACACATCAAGACTCATATACCCATACCTAAGACCAACATACATACATCAATAGAATCATACTCTGACTTTTCAACACTTATCCATATTAGCAGAAGTACAATCTCTAACTCATCATTACTAAAACCATGTCACAACAATGCAAGGGTTATAGAAACAATACATCTACAATAACATCCCAAACTACTAGCATTATACCCTGACACAAATGTACACTAACATGACCAACACATAGTATATGAACAACTATAGTATTGTTCTACCATTAACATACAAATTTTGTGCTTTGTATACTGAGTCCTCAATAGCATACACTTGCAGCACAAAACCTCTATCTAAACCCTAATCACCACAAGCTCAATAGCAACATAATTTGCATGTACTCCATATCACAACAACGCAAAATGCATGGCCACTCAGCTCAAAATCACATTGTATCACTAGTAACTTGTCGAACTGGATCATGGTCATACTAAGATTGCACCAGAGCTAATTGATTTACTCAGATCGCACACCAATGCATAGGTTGATCATGTCCATGCACTTATTACTTAGAATGCGCATGATCAAAGTATTAATGCACATATATTAGCCTCTAATTGCACTACATTCAAACCCATCGCTCTGTCACTACAACGATTTAATAGATCAGGCCTCTCACACTTCCATCACACCAAATATATATTATTATCATCCAAATTCAAACCCATACTGTTAACTTTTCTATTGACATTGCAAACTACATACACACATTGCATAACATAGTTTGAATGAAAAAAAAAACACTCAGGTACACACCTTTTGGCTCACACTAAAAATCCATATTTTCACAAACAACACCCAACCTCCAATTGATCCACAACTTCGTAAATTAAAGGTACTTTACCCAACCAAAAATTCGTACCAAATCAACAATTGTGACCAAATCAATAGGAACATTGTGGAACAACGCATTCATTGTATTTTCACTTCGTCGAACTAAATCAATTATGATTAATTATGACTGAATCAATTAAAGTTCAATCATGACTGGATCAATTGATAGGGAACAAATCAAAATTATTAATCACCATACTCTACTTCTTTGGATTGAATCAGATAATTGCATTAACACTCGAACTAAATCAACTTGACTCCAAAACCATGGGAAATTTCATTGGCAAAGCTTGTCAACAATTCGTACCAAATCAACAATTCATACCCAACCAACAATTTGTACCAAATCAACAATTGTGACCAAATCAACAGGAACATTGTGGAACAACGCATTCATTGTATTTTCACTTTGTCGAACTAAATCAATTGTGATTAATTATGACTGAATCATTCAATGTTCAATCGTGACTGGACCAATCGACAAGGAACAAATCAAAATTATTAATCAACATACTCTACTTATTTGGATTGAATAAGATCAATGCATTAACACTCAACTAAATCAACTCGACTCCAAAACCATGGGAAATTTCATTGGCAAAGCTTGTCAATTTAATTTTGCATTCTATGGAACACATCTACAGGTTATCAACTGTTAATTTTGATTGCATCCATAGATTTCTATATGGAAATTTGAGGTTCCAAAGTTGCATTTGCCAATTGCTTGCTTTGAACCTGCATCCATCCCCTAATTTGGGGAAAATTGAAATTCCTTCACCCAAATTTATTTGGCATCAATGCAAAAGAAAGTTTTCTCATTTTTGACATAAACTCCAACACCTTTGGCTTTACCTATGCTCCAACAATATTCATGATGATGATGGATGATATCTTGTATTTGTTCACATATTATTTTCATTCTATATTTGCATGAAATCCTCATACTCAACAGAAATTGTGCAAAACATTTACAATAAATTCAACAAGTCTTGATCACCATGTCACAACAAAAGTTTTATGTCTATCTAGAGAAGTGCTCATTTGGCATGCAAAGAATTCAATGTTTGGGATACATCATGAATGAACATGGGGTGCATGTAGACTTAGCTAAGATCCAAGTCATTCAAGAGTGGCCAACCCTGTTGAATCTAACAACGATCTATATCTTCTTGGGCCTTTTTAACCTTTATCGAAGGTTTGTTTTAGAGTTCTCTCATATCTCCTAGCCCTTAAGTCAAGTGACCAAGGGTGGAGCTAAAGAAAAGTTATCTTTGTCTAAGTCACAACATAAAGCATACAAGGACCTAAAACATTGTCTCTACTTCACACCACTCCTTACCTTGTCAAACTTGCAACAACCATTTGATATTGAGACAAATGCCTTCGACTATGCTAACAATGCATTCCTCACTCAAAAAGGACATCTAGTGGCCTATCACAATAAAACATTATTTGATATTCTTTGAAGATACCCCACCTATGATAAGGATATGTACTCCATCATGCATGAATGATGATAGTTGAGAAATTATATTATAGGAATGGATATGATCATCCACATTGATCAACAACCTATGCAACTCATGCAAACACAAAGAAAGTTACATAATGACCACCATAAAAAATGGTCCACATACATGTAACATTTTTTCTTGAACACCAAATACAAGAAGGGTGGCACCAATCATGTTGTAAACTACATATGTCAGCCCCTAGTTGTGGTTGTTGATTTTAGCAGCTTGGGAGGTACTCCAAGCCTTGAGGATCGAGGGTTTGGAGGAAGGACCTCCACAAGTGGCCTTGTGGGATTGAAACCCAAGATTGGGGTTTTGTACCCATCGTGATTTGGGTCAAAACCATGAGCACATTTTGACATGTGATGGATGAGGATGATATCTCTCATCGAAATGAATCTGACACAACGCATATCATCTAATTTCAAGTTGTAGAAATGGAGATGTGAAATTTTGAAGTTATGGAGCGGGTTTGCACCAAATGAGTTAAGGTTGGCTTAAGTTTAGTAAGCCTCTTGATAGTTGGACAAGACCATGGAGGATGTTGGAAGGATCCCTTCTTATGTGTATAAAAATAAGGTGATGGAGAGTCATTTCTTACATCCATTGGTGCAACACATCACAAGCAAGAAGCTCATTGAGGAGAGAGATATCCTTGTTTTGGCCACATCAAGAGGAGGGAAACCTACGTGGATGTGAAAGGGTTGTTTTAGGGCCTAATTCAGGTAGCCAAGTTGTTTTCAAGAGGGCCAAGGAGCATTGTTAGAGGGCCGAGGTAGGGAAGGACTATTTGAGGGTTGTTTGAGGGTGGTAAAACCCTAAACTAGGTTGTTGCAAGCTTGTGGAGGGTTGTTGTAGCATGCCACTAGGAATTAAGGGCAGGTTGAGGAGGCTATAAGGGTTAGAATAGTCCAACATCACAACATGGGGTCTAATCCCCTCAAGGAAGCGAAATCACACTCCTTAAGTGTAATTCTGGGCAAAATTAAGGCTGGATAAGGGACTGTGTTTTGTACCATAACAAGGCCTATATTGTAGCACTAGAGGAGACCTCAAACAATTAGATTAAGGTATGTATTTCAATGCACTCGTGTAGGTGTTGGATCTATTTTTTGGATTAGTTTGGATGGAACTTGTTTGAAGCCTGTAGTAGCTAAAGTGGAGGGGAAGACTTGGTGGTTAGATGTGCTAACCAGTGGTAGTTTCTACAATGATTGTTCATTGATGTATTAGACACTTGATGGAGTCTGTTAGCAGCCAAGAGAAAGCGTTTCCTAAGTGTTGGGTGCCCTAACTAGGAGCAGATGCTACATCGAGGATTGGTCAATTGTGTTGGAGGGTAGAGTGAGAGTGGAAAAAGTGTGGATAGTGATTGGGAATTTATGACCTACTAGAGGACAGCGTGATAGTGCCCAAGTTGGAGCCTGGTGTGCAATACTTTTATGGACAAAATTAGTTGCTAGAGTGGAAGTTGTTGAGCTCAAGGGTTGACGAACCAGCGAAGTAGTTGAGCAGCACTAGACTTGTGGGAGATGGACATCTTGTAGTGATAGGCAGAATCCCTTCGTGCCCTATGTTGGTCTTTATTGGAGCAGTGCAGGAAGACCATAGTGGGCGGAAGTCCCTAAGTAGCTGAGGAGAAATAGTGGGCAAATCGAGAGTTGTTCATAAGTGGAGTTGTGAATAGCTCAACATGAGTTTCAATTTGTTGTTCCCTTGATGGACTAAGGCACAACTAGTGAGAAAATTGATAGCTGAGGTTCAGTGGCCAAATGGACATGGAGCATTGATAAAGGTAGGAGCTATAGTTCAAGAGCCGAAGGACCAAGTAGGTATAGGGTATGACCAAGAGGAGCTAAGAGAGCATGTGATAGTCACATGGTCATAGTATCTTTTTGAGGGTAGATTGGTTGTTGATGGACTAACACCAAGCCCCAATTTCGTATTCTTGTACTAGTGGATATTTAAGGGTCATTATCCCTAGTACAGGAGCCCTAGACTGTTGTATTATATGTTGTTTAATATAATGAAGTTGGGTTGAAATTTTTAAAAAGTTGTCAATATTTTGTGCACTAGTAGATTTAATGTTGTTTATATTTTGTTGTGCAAAGTAGTATCATTGAGATTATTGGTTTGGTATCATCAGAGACTTTAAGATTCTATCCTAGACCCAAGATTGTGGAAATTAAACATGGTATCAGATTGTAACTGAGCTACTTTGTGGGACAGTGAATCAAAGTGTGCACAATGAAGCAAATCAAAGGGAGTTGTGGGTGTCTAGATCATGGAGCATAAGGTTTAGTTGAAGACATGGAGATATGGTCTTGATTGGATTGGTAAAAATATTGGCTAGGAGTTATGGTGGATTGGTGGAGTGTCCGGTGAACAACAATTTGTTGTAGGGCAGATTATTGATCATGGAATTCCATTGATTTTCCATGGATGGTTGGGAAAAATCGGGGGTTTCTTTGGCTTGGACGAGATTAGCTTTATTGGGATGGCTTTAGGTGATGGACTATAGATTGGCAGGCTAGAGTCTTCATAGGATTGTGATGTTGCATATCCAAGATTGGAGGGATTTGCACTAGTGGTATTTGATCCATGAGGATGAGTGCTTATAGGACTAAGCTAGTGGAGACTGTGTAGGCTCAGAGGGAGTCTAGCCTTAGAGGGAGAAACCCTATAGAGGTTTGGGATCTTCATGTTAAAATGTGATGAGGTAGAGTCGCTACTGAGATTGTCAGGTTCATTTTAAAGGGTATGCTACAATGATGGATGCCAGATGGGCTAGTGTCATCACCGATGATGATGGTTACTTCCTAGTCTTGGAAGTACCTCCCTCGCTAAGAGGGAGTGTTGATTTTTGTAGAACGGGAGGCACTCCAAGCCTTGAGGATTGAGGATTTGGAGGAAGGAGCTCCACAAGTGGCCTTGTAGGCTTGAAACCCAAGCGTGGGATTTTGCACACATTGTGATTTGGGCAAAAATGATGAGAACATTACACCATGTGATGGATGAGGATGATATCTCTTTTCGAGCCGAATCCTACACAACAAAGATCATCTGATTCCGAGCTGTAGAAATGGAGATATGAATTTTTGAAGCTATGAAGTGGGTTTGCACCAAATGAGTTAAGGTCAACTTAAGTTTAGTAAGCCTCTTGACAACTAGACAAGCCCATGGAGGACATTGGAAGGATCCCTTCTTATGTGTATAAAAATAAGGTGATGGAGAGTCATTTCTTACATCCATTGGTGCAACACATCACAAGAAAGAATCTCGTTGAGGATAGAGATATTCCTTTTTTGGCCATGGCAAGAGGAGAGGAACCTACGTGGAGGTGAAAGGGTTGTTTTAGGGCTAAATTTAGGTGGTTTAGTTTCTATCATTAGGGTCGAGGAGAATTTCTAGAGGGACAAGGTAGGGAAGGACTGTTTGAGGGTCATTTGAGGGTTGACAAACCCTAAACTAGGTTGTCAAAGGCCTGTGGAGGTTTGTTATAGCACACTATAGGGAATTAAGGGCAGGTCGAGGAGGCTATGAGGTCTAGAATATCCCAACATCACAGGAAGGGGTCTAATCCCCTCAAGGAAGGGAAGTTGCACTCCTTAAGTGCAATTTTTGGCAGAATTAAGGTTGGATAAGGGACTATGTTTTGTACCCTAAACAGACCTAGATTACAACAGTGGAGTAGATCTCAAACAATGATATTAAGGTATATATTTCGATGCATTCTTGTAGGTGTTGGATTCGTGTTTTGGATTATTTTGGATGACATTTGTTTACAGCTTGTAGTTGTCAAAGTGGAGGGGTAAATTTCTTGGTTAGATGCCCTAACCAGTGGAAATTTCTACTATGCTTGTTATTTAATGTATTACACACCTGATGGAGTTTGTTAGCAGCCAAGAGGAAGGGTTCCCTACGTGTTGGATGCCCTAACTAGGAGAAGATCATACAACGAGGATTGGTCACTCGTTGTCTGTTGGAGGGTGGCGTGAGAGTGGACCAAGTGTGGGTAGTGATTGAGCATTTATGGTTTATTGGAGGGAAGTGTCATAGTGCCCAACTTGGAGCCTGGTGTGCAACACTTTGACGGAAAAAAGTAGTTTCTAGAGTGGTAGTTGTTGAGCTCAAGGGTTGATGAACGAGTGAAGAAATTCAAAAACCCTAGACTTGTGTGTGGAGAAAGACTTCTACAACAGATGATGGGTAGTCCTCCTAGCCCGTGTTCATTATGGGAGATGGAAATATTACAGTGATAGGTCACAACCCTTTTTCCCTACGTTGGTCTTCATCAAAGTAGCACAAGAATTCCATAGTGGAATGAAGTCCCTGAGTCGCTGAGGAGTAGAAGTGGGCATATCGAGAGTTGTTCATAAGTGGAGTTGTGAACAACTCGATAGGAGTCTCAATGTGTTGTGTCCTTGATGGACTAAGGCACAACTAGTGAGCATATTGATAGGTGAGGTTCAATGGCCAGATGGAATTGGAGCATTGATAGAGGCAGGAGCTGTAGATCGAGAGCCGAAGGATTAGGCAGGTACAAGGTATGACTGGGAGGAACTGAGAGGGCACGCGATAGCCATATGTTCAAAGTATCTTGTTGAGGGTAGATTGGTTGTCGATGGACTAAAACCAAGCATCAATTTTTTTTTCTTGTATGAGTGGATATTTGAGGGCCATTATCATTGGTACGGGGGCCCTAGACTATTGTATTAATGTTGTTTAACATAACGAAGTTGGGTTGAAAATATTAAAAAGTTGTCCATATTTTGTGCACTAGTATATTAACTGTTGTTTATATTTCATTATGCAAAGTAGTATCATTGAGATTCTTGGTTTGGTAGCATCGAAGATTTTAAGATTCTAACCTAGACCCAAGATCATGGAAATTCAACACAGTATCAGTGCGTATCTAACCTACTTTTAGGGAAAATGAACAAAAGTGTGCACAATGAAGAAACTCAGAGGGAGTTGTGGGTGTCTAGATCATGGAGAAGAGGGTTTAGCTGAAGACATGGAGATATTGTAAAATAGCTTAGCAACAATATTGGTTGAGAGTTTTGGTGGATTGGTGGAGCGTTTAGTGAACAAAAATTTGTTGTAGCGAAGATTTTTTATCACGGACTTCTATTAACTTGTTATGGGTTATTGAGATAGCTCAAGGGTTTCTTTGGCTTTAGGTGATGGACTACATATTGGCAGGCTAGATTCTTCATCGGATCGTGATGTTGCATATCTGAGATTGGATGGATTTGCACGAGTGGTATTTGATCTAAGAGGATGAGTGCTTGCAGGATTGAGCTAGTGGAGATTGTGTATGATCAAAGGGATTCTATCCTTATAGGGAGCAACCCTATGGAGTTTTGGGACCTTCAGGTTCATATGTGATGAGGCAAAGGCACTACCGAGACTGTCGAGTTCATTTTATAGGGTATGCTGCAGTGATGGATGCTAGATGGGCTAGTTTCGTCACCAATGATGATGATTACTTCCTAGTCTTGGAAGTACCTCCCTCGCTAAGAGAGAGTGTTGATTTTTTTAGCTTGGGAGGTACTTCAAGCCTTGAGGATCGAGGGTTTCGAGGAAGGAGCTCCAAAAGTGGCCTTGTGGGCTTGAAACCCAAGGTTGGGTTTTTTTACCCAGCGTGATTTGGGCCAAAGCCATGAGTACATTTCGACATGTGATGGATGATGATAATATCTATCGTCGAGACGAATCTGATGCAATGAAGATCGTATTTTTCTGAGTTGTAGAAATGGATATTTGAATTTTTGAATTTATGGAGTGGGTCTGCACTGAATGAGTTAAGGTTGGCTTATGTTTAGTAAGCCTCTTGATAGGTGGACAAGCTCGTAGAGGACATTGGAAGGATCCCTTCTTATGTGTATAAAAAGAAGGACTTGATGGAGAGTCATTTCTTACATCCATTGGTGCAACAAATCACAAGTAAGAAACTCATTGAGGAGAGAGAGATCCCTGTTTTGGCCGTAATAAGAGGAGGGCAACCTGCATTGAGGTGAAAGGGTTGTTTTACAGTCTAATTTAGGTGGCCAAGTTTCTATTAGGATGTTCGAGGAGCATTTCTAGAGGGCTGAGGCGTGGAAAGACTGTTTGAGGGTCGTTTGAGGGTGGGCAAACCCTAAACTAGGTTGTCGCAAGCCTGTGGAGGGTTTTTGTAACATGTCCTAGGGAATTTTGGGCGAGCCAAGGAGGCTGCGAGGGCTAGAATAACCCATCATCATAGCAAGGGATCTAATCCCCTAAAGGAAGGGTAGCCGCACTCCTTAAGTGAAATTATGGGCATATTTAAGGCTAGATAAGGGACTGTGTATGTTACCATAACCAGGCCTAGATTGTAGTAGTTGAGAATACCTCAAACATTGAGCTTAAGGTATGTATTTTGGTGAATTTTTGTAGCCATTGGATCTATGTTTTGGATCAGTTTGGATGGGATTTTTTTGTAGCTTGTAGTAGCCAAAGTGGAGGGGAAAACTTGGTGGTAAGATGCCCTAACCAATGGAAATTTTTATAGTGATTGTTCATTGATGTTTTAGATACTTGATGGAGTCTATTAGTAGCCAAGAGGAAGGGTTTCCTAGGTGTTGGATTCCTTAACTAGGATCATATGCTACAACGAGGATTGGTCACCCGTGGTCTGTTGGAGGGCAGCATGAGAGTGGACCAAGTGTGGATAGTGATTGGGCATTTATGGTTGGTTGGAGGACAACGTGAAAATGCCCAAGTTGGAGATGGATATGAAACACTTTGATGGACAAAATTAGTTGCTAGCATGGCAGTTGTTGAGCTCAAGGGTTGATGAACTAGAGGAGCAGTTGAGCAACCCTAGACTTGTGTGTGGAGAAGGTCTTCTATAGAAGATGATGAGCAGTCCTCCTAGCCCGTGTTCATTGTGGGAGATGGACATATTGCAGTGATAGGTGGAATCCATTCGTGCCCTATGGTTGTATTCATCAGAGTAGTGCAGGAAGACCATAGTGGGCTGAAGTCCTTGAGTAACTAAGGAGCAGCAGTGGGAAGATCAAGATTTGTTCACAAGGGGATTTGTGAACAACTTGATAGGAGTCTCGATGTGTTATGCCCTTGAGGGACTAAGGTAAAACTAGTGAGAAGATTGATAGCCGAGGTTTAGTGGCCAGATGGAATTGAAGCATTGATAGAGGCAGGAGCTGCAGATTGGGAGCCAAAGGACCGAGCAGGTATAGGGTACAACGGAGAGGAGTTGAGAGATCACACGACAACCAGATGGTCAACATATCTTCTTGAGGGTAGATTGGTTTCTGATGGATTGACACCGAGCCCAATTTTGTATTCTTGTACTAGTGGATATTTGAGGGCCATTATCCCTTGTATAGGAGCCCTAGACTGTTGTATTATATGTTTTTTAATATAGCGAAGTTGGGTTGAAAACTTTAAAAAGTTGTCCATATTTTGTTTACTAGTAGCTTTATTGTTGTTTATATTCTAATGAGAAAAGTAGTATCCTTTAGATTCTTGGTTTGGTAGCGTCAGATATTTTAAGATTATATCCTAGACCCAAGATCATGGAAATTCAATAGTGGTGCTAACCACAATTATTAAATCTTATGGGCATGGGACCTTTAGGTGGACATAATTACACAAAAATGACTATGACTTGGATACCACATACAAAATATTGATTGCAAGAAAAAAAGTTCCATACTTCCAAATCCAAGATGCCCTCTTGTGGTACCTAGGCCATGTTTATGTTCCTTCAAATGAGCGTGCCAATCTAATCCATGAGGCACATTATAGTCAGGTGGTACGGTGATTTTGTGTGGAGAGGACAATAACAATACTTCAAAAGTATTTCTACTAGTAAAATATTCAACAAGATGCCCATTGGTATGTCATATTGTACATTTCCTATGTCATTACTAAACCAACCATAAAGAATCAACAGTATTATCCTCCACCTACCCTAGATAAGATTTGGGAGTAAATATCCATGGATTTCATGTTAGGTTTTCCCTCCACGAAGCATGGTAATGATTGTGTGTTTTTGGTTGTCGATTGATTCTCTAGGATGGCTATTTTGGCACCATGTAAGAGTACCCCTATTAGAGCCAATTATAAACTCTTCTTTAAGCATATTTGGGTTCATTTTGGGATACCTCACACCATTATTTTAGATAGGAATAATAGGTTCCTTAGTACCTTATGTTCCAACCTATGGTGTTTGATAGATACGAAGTTGACCAAATTGATCTCCTTTCATCCCCAAATAGATGGACAAACAAAAGTGGTCAACATGATGATTGTGCATATCTTGTGCATGTATAACTCTAAGCATCCATATCCATGAGACAAAATATTCCCATATGTTCAAAACATCTATAACAAATCCCTCCGTAGCTTTATTAGACACAACCCTTTTTAGGTGTGCTGGGGTTCCAACCATTGGCCCAAATTAATTTAGTTTATCCATTCCAACTTCACTAGGATAGTCCTCCCATGCTCAGGTCAAGGTAGATAGTGTAGCCAAATTTGTTGAAAGGATCCAACACCTCCAATAATAGTTTCATGATATCCTACAGAAATCTAATACCAAGTAGAAAGCAATGACATGATTAGCATAGGGTTCCACACAAGTTTTAGGTTGGTAATAAGATGTGGTGACATTTACAAAAATACTATCTCACAAGTACCCACAAAAAAATTAGACCACTCCAATATTGGTCTTACACAATCACAAATGATGTGGGTGAAAATGAATTTGAATTATGTATTCCAATTTTCCTTAGCTTGTACACAATCTTTAATGTGGAGCTACTTCAACCATATTTTTACCTATGTTGGATACCTCAGAGGAAATTCAGAAATTTCCCCCTATAGAACTCAATCCTAAATACATCAAATAGGATATAGTGGACAAAGGATACCGTATAATAGAACATACAACTCTTTTGGGTTGTCAAAGCAAGGAAAGTTGCTCAACAGGACCCAAATTTAGTAGAATTTTTTTCATGAGGGAACTTGACGAAATGGAGACCATTGCTTCTTAAGGGGGACACTAATCCAGGTGGATATTGATGTCCACCCACCTCTTCTACTGAATCAATGGTTCTCTATCTTCTTGATAGTTTTTCAATGGTTTTTAAAACCCATATTTCTGGGGTCGTTTTGAGGCCCTAAATGATGTTATGTAGAAATTTGAGGAACTAGTGGTTTCCATGGAATTCCTTAGCCCTAGTTGAAAGTTTTAGACTGTGGATACTTCTTTCCGATGATCTATTTTATGCCCCAAGCGAATATTATATGCTGAAACTATACCCACGAGAAGTTGATGTACTCACCACCTCGATGCTCGCAAACCGTTTGGTGCTTCATATTATAGGGATAGGGTTTTGTACCTATAGGATTCTTTCTTTATATTAAAAGGTCATTATTTTTGCCTCTTGTAACAACTTTTGCAAATTCTTGTAGTTTTCATCTCTCTCTATTTAGAGATAGTTACTACCATTCTAGCTAGTTTTTGTTACACAATATTTTGTTATTTTATTTACTAATAAAATCAGGAATTTCAATATATTACTATGCTCTGTATTATATTTCTCTATATGTTTGTTTCATTTATTTTCTTTTCTTTCATTTCATTCCTTGTACAACCTAGATCATTGTATCTAAGAGATATAAATAATAATCTATTTGATTGTTGTGTTGTTTGAATGATGCTCAAGAGATGTAGACAATAATCTATCTAATTGTTGTGTTTTTTAATGATACTTGTGATTATTTTACAAAGTTTTATTTCAATAACTTCATGCCATTTCCCATTAACTAGGATAAAACTTCTTATGATTTTTTTTTTACTATTTTTAATAAACAAATAAATTTATAAAATGAAATCCTCTTGTAATCATGGTAGGTAGGGAATATAAACAATAACGTATCTCATTATTTTGAGAGGATCGATGGGAGAAAGATGTTTGTGAGGGAAGCATATAGATACTATTAGTTTCCTTTTACTTTTTCATTTATTTTTTAAATTTATTTAACACAAATGCACTTTACCTCAATTTTATTTGTTTAGGGTTACACTTAGGTTTTATTTCATCCATTGGATTTTATTTAATCACTTTAAGTAATTCATAGACTTGGTTTTATTTTCTCCGTTTAATCTTTAAGCATTTAATAGACATGAATCTTAAATTAAGATATTCTTATCTAAATGTGAATATGTTTTTTTTTGTGAACTTTGGCAGAGCTGCTATCTATATTATGAAATCAAAATTTACATCCATCCTTCATATGTTCCAGGTGGTTAACCTGCCTGAAGGAAACTAGGAAACCACCAATTTGCATTATATCCAGACCAAAATTTAAAAATGTTCATCTTTGTGCTTCTAACGTATCTGCTCTTTCGAGATCTACTCATTATTCTAACTTTTATTCTATGATAATACATCTGATTTCAATGCTTTGCTTCGAAAACTAGCAGACTTAACTTGCTGCATTAGTCCTCATCTGAGGAAATAATTGGGGAAGGTGCCTTGGTGCTTGAACCGGGAGTCTTGTTTCTCTGCTCCATTACCCATTTCAACTCCCTCAACATCTGTTCCATTTAGTATGAGATTATTGCGGGAGGCTTGAATATGAACCTCCGCAATTTCCTTAAGGAGCACTGATTTGATGTTTTCCAATTCTTCCTGATTTTGGTTCCTTAACTGCTCATCCCACTACCTCCTTTCTCCTCTTCTTCCTCCCAGACTGCCTGATTCATTTCATAGCTCAGGCTACCACATGCTTCATTATCCAATAATGTTGAATCGACTTATTGAAAAGAGAGTTACGGCTATGTGTATTACCTGGATCTCGCACTATGTACTCCCACTCGCCCTGGGGAATCTCCTGGTTTGAGCTAATGGATCTCAGCTCTCTTTCCAAACCATTTATCTGTTCCCGGATTTTGGGGGAATTCCCCACCATGTAAGCATTTATGATGTACATCCTATGCTCGGCCTCCAATTTCCTTCCTCTCCTTTTCGGATTTTTACTCAATACTTCTTCCTGTTTCGGAACTTGTTTCGCTTTCCTTGGAGCCATCTTTTTTCTTGACTAGAAGCTGCTCTTGACTGAGTCTTCCTTACCTAGCAAGACATTATACCACAAATCAGTAACCCTATTTAAAATTTAAAATTTGATCCATTCACTTACCACCATTCTAGAATTTTGGTTTCCCCAAGTTTGAAAATGGTGAGATGGAAAAGACTGCACTAAGGGCTGGCCTAAAATTCGGCCCCTTTCTTGTCCTCCACTCAAAATTTCCCCGGGACTCCCTCGATGCCCATGTTGTTGGATTTCGATGTATTTAGACAAATCCTCTCTTCTCTCCGACTGTCGAGGGGAGTGACTTTTGCTCCTCTTTTCTGGTGAATTCCTACTCTTTACCCTTCTGGAAATTTCTATAGGAAAGAAAGGAGTAGGGGTCCTACTACTTGCAGGTTTCTCTCGTCTTCCCGAGTTTCCACCCTTCCCCACCCTGAATACTTTCCTGGGTTTGGGTTTTCCTTTTCTCAAGAGGCCATAATTCTTTTTCTCCGGGAGACCAACAGATCTCCTAGGCGCTAGGACTTTCTGGCTAGCGCCTCTGGTCAAGTAAGGACACTTCTTCCGATATCTGGGGATTCCTACTAACAGACTACGCTTTCCTTTCGATTTCAATTTCATGGATACCTAAGGAGAATTACAGAGACTCCTACATCTAGCTATCTCTAGAACTACAGAATAGGAGAATGAATCTACATACCACCTTTCCCCGCCGATGCCAGAGTCTTTGTCTGAACTCTACCCTGTCTACCACCTTTCGTCATTCCCTCCTGCCTCATGCTCTACTGCATGCAAATCCCTAATGCCACCTCAGGCCCTCTTTTGTTTATTCCCATCCGTCTATCCTTCCTAACCTCCACCTGTCCTTTTCCTTTCCTGACGCTCTTCCTCGAGTCCTTTTCTCGGGATGTGTCTCGACCGTTTTGTCCGCCTTTACTCGTCATAACTCCTACATTCTCCTGACTGCTCCTACTGTATCTTTTTGTCCTACTGCTGCCACTTATCATCCCTTCTCAGGCTATTGTCCCAACTCCCCACATGCCCTCCATCTCCATTCTTGATTGCGCCTCTACTCCCTTCTCTGCCCCTTTGTGTGATCCTTCCCTGCCCTTCTCTGTCAGCTGCCCTGCTCTGTCATCTGCCCCACACCGATCCTATCTCACGTGTGTCCTATCTGTCATCACTAGTTGTGTCCTTTCCCCGCGTCTGCCACTTACTGCCTTTTCCTAAACATTCCCCTCGGGGTTGCTATTGCCATTGTTATTGACGTCGAGAAGTTTCTGCAATTGCTTCGTCTCCTCTAGGAGTGAGAACTCCATTCCTCCGATGTCCATCAACCTTCCCCTGTTTCAGCTTCCCCAGTTTGCTAACCAGTCTGCCAATTTATTCCCTATTCACCTGACATGAGTGGGAATCAGATAGTCTATTCTATTGATCAATTTCCCTATTTCGTTGGTTAGCCACGCTGTTCGCCAACTCCTGCTTATCTTTTCCGCCGGTTCTTTTGTTGCAGTTGTTTTACCATATCCATGACCAATTTTGAGTCGCCTTCAATTTGAAGGATTTTGAACTTTTCCTGAATCGCGATTTCAAGTCCTTGCTTCAACGCATCTAACTCTGACTCATTGTTCGTTGCTTCCCCATAATCCATCGTGAAAATTCTCAGAGATTTTCCTCTGTCGTTCCTGAAGAGCCCCTCTATTCCTGCTTCTCCCGGGTTGCCTTTTGTTGCCTCGTCGAAGTTTAATTTGGCAAATCCTTGTGGTGGATGCCTGTACGTATTTATCTCTTTGACCTCTCTGTATTGGTTTCTTCTTTGGGGATTGTCTATCATGCTTTGTGTTAATCGTAGCCGCTACAAAATTTTCTCCTCTATTTGGTTAATCTTCTAGTCTTCTTCCTTCCATCTTTCTGTTAGGCTTGTTTCTCTCATATTATTGATTGTTTGTTTCCATATTTCTGCCGGGATTCACTTCTCTTCTTTGAAGATCACACTGTTCCTTTCCTTCCAGATGTTCCAAAGCAGGAACCCAGCTGACAACATCCACGCACGGTTTAATATCGGGTTTTGGTAAGGTTTTTTTTAGCAATTTTTCCAAAGTATTTTTGATATTTTGGTAGTTTCTATGGCAATGTTCAAACAACTGATGGTGACTACTCCACAGAATGTTGCTAAAAGTGCATATGTTTGTTAGGTGCTCCATTGTCTCGTCATGTTCATTGCAAAGCACGCAGCGTGAGGGTCCATACACTCCTTTTGTTCGTATTTGATCCTAGGTTAGTACCCATCCATGATACAGAATCCATAGAAAGAAGGTTACTTTTGGCCAAGTCTTAATTTTACATAAGCTTTTCCATTTTTTTGACTCTGTTTATTGATTTTGTCCTACTTTTAAGTAACACCCTTCTGCTATAGAAAATGTTCCTTTTATTTGGGTTCCCCATCGTAGTATATCTTACCCTATTTTTACCGCAACTTTCCTGGATGCCATTTCTTTGTTATAATCGCCCCAACTTTCAATGTCGGGGGCTGTTGTCCAGTCCTCCTTTTGCTTCCAATTTCACCAGTATTCCCCTATACTTGGTTTCCAGAAGTTTCCAACCACATCCCCCTCTGTTTGGGAGGTAAATGCTTGGATTACTTGGAGGGCTTCTTTATGGAGAAACTTTTCTCGACGTTGCTAGGATTCCTCCCAGAATTTGGTTGTGTCCCCCTCTCTTACCTCCCAGAAGCTGTAGTCCCTTATCAAATCTTTATTGCTCCTATCCAAATTCCATATTATTGATCCTTTTTCCTCTGTTTGACTTCTCATCCTGTCTTCTGGTTTCTCAGTTGTCTCGTATTTCTTCTCCCAAATTTTCTTCCATAGATCCTGTTCGCCCTGTGTCCACCTCCACCACATTTTTGCACCCATCACTTGGTTGAGTATATAAGGGTCCCACAAACCTAAGCCTCCATATTTGATAGGTTTGCTTAGCCATTCCCAGAAGAGTAATGCCCATTTTCTTGTTTTACTTGTTCCTTGCCATAAAAATTTCTTAAACATGGCTACTAATTTTTGACAGATAGATTTAGGGATGGCTTAGCTAGACATCTGGTATATTGGGATGGATTACAATACTGCTTTTAGGAGGATTATTCGGCTAGGGGTGTTCAGTGACCGATATGTCCAATTGTCTATCTTTTTCCTTATCTTGCTTACTAGGGGTCCCCAGTTTGCTACTTTGTATTGATGCTCATTGAGCATTATGCCCAGATACTTTGCTCTGAAGCTTCCTATTCTGATTCCCATTGTTCTAGCTAGAAATCTTTGGAATGCTACCTGTGTATTAAAGAAAAATATTTATAATTTCTCATTGTTGATCTCTGTCCCTGATACTTTAGTGAACTCGGAGAGAATTTTTAAGTTATGTTGGACTTCCTTAAGAGAGGCCTGGCCATAGAACATTACATCGTACACAAATTATTGATGTGTTATGGGAATTTCATTACCACAAATTATCAATCCCTTTAGCTATTCATTGGCTAATCACGCTTTCACCAACCTACCCAGTCCTTCTATTGCTAAAATGAAAAGAAACGGGGAGAGGGGATCTCCCTGTCTAAGCCCTCTTATAGGGTTAAATGCTTCGGAAGCAGTTCCATTTAGCATAACTGACATCACCGGGGTGCTCACCATTGACAATATCCATTTCACTCATCTCTCATCAAATCCATGAGCTTTTAGTATACCCCCATGTACTCCCAACTAAGGTGATCATATGCCTTTGCCAGATCCAATTTAATTAGCATATCTTTGTTTCTAGAGTTTTTCAGTGAGTGTATTACCTCTTGAGCAACTACTATTCCATCTGTTATATGCCTTCCCTTGACAAAACTAGTTTTCTCCTGAGCTATAAGGTCATGCAAAATTGGTTTAAGTCTGTTTACCATGATTTTAGCTAGTATTTTGTAAACTACATTACATAAGGATATTGGTCTGAATCCCTGGGGTTCATCTGAGTTTCTAGTCTTTGGAATCAAAGCAAGGAAGGTGGCGTTTAGGTCTGGATGCATATGCTTTGTACATCTTGATTCTTCCACAAGTTCCACTAGGTCCTGGCTCATAAAACTCCAGAAGGATTAGTAAAATTCTATGGTAAATCCATCTAGCCCCAGGGCCTTATTCTTCACCATTTTTTTAATCACTTCCTCCACTTCTTCTTTCATGATTACCTTGAAGAAAGCCAAATTTTGTTCTCTGGTCACTTTTTTAGGAATATGTTGGCATACTTTAGTGATTTCCTCCTCTCTACGGATATTCATTTCTGTTAGGATCCCTTTGAAATAATCCACTAGAAGCTTCTCCATTTCTTCTAGATGCAGTACCATGTTTCCTTGACTATCTTTGAGTGAAAAGATTCTATTATGTTGTCTGTGATTCAACATTGCTTTGTGAAATAATTTGGAATTTTTCTTCCCTTCTTTCAACCATTGGACTCGTGATTTTTGTTTCCATAGAATTTCTTCTTGCTTTCGTATTTACTCTAATTGGTTAATTATCCTTCCTTCCTCCTCTACCATCTCCTCACTTCTTCCTCCCTCTATGATTTGTTGTTGGATTCCCTCCATTCTTATCTGTAGTTTTCCTTTCTCTTTTTGAATGTTGCCAAATTCCTCTTTATTCCATTTCTTTATTTTTCCCTTTAGGTCTTTGAGTCTAATTTGAAATGTATGCATTTTGTTTCTTCCTTCCACTCCAGTTTTACTCTGCTACCACCAAGTTTTCACTTTGGATATGAATTCTGGATGTCTTAGCCAAAAGGTCTCAAAATGAAATGGCCTCTTTTTATTCTGAATGTTCATAGCAATCTCTAGTTTAATAAGCCAATCGTTTGACCCTATAGAAGGGAGGATGGAAGCTTCATAGAAGATGTCCATTCCTATTAAATGTTCAGAGGCTAGAAATCTATCTAGTATTAACGCTATTTGTTTATTCCTACCTCTTCTATTGTTCCATGTGAAGTACCCATTTATAGTTGGAATGTCCACCAATCTTAAGTCTGTTTGCACATCTCTGAATCCCTCCATCTGCGGGTCTTCCCTCCTTATTCCACCTTTCTTCTCTTATTTGTATGTTGTCATATTGAAGTCTCCTGCAATAATCCACCTTTGTTCTTGATGCATATTCCCTAGCTTTTGCATGCAAGTGAGAAATAGGCCTCGATCTACTAGGGTGTGGGGCCCGTAGACTGTTGACACTACAAACCATTCACTTTGATCGATGAGTCTAAATTTTCCCATAAAGATTCTGGGCATTCCTATCCACAAGTTTGTTAAGACTTCTGCTGAGTTCCAGATGACTGCTATCCCTCCCACACTTCCCTTAGCATTTATGATTACTTGCTCATATCTAGGTTTAATTTTATGTAGAATTTGCTCCATCTTCTGACTTGAGATTTTGGTTTCCTGAATCAGCAAAATCTGTGGTCTGTCTTTTCTCAATCGTTCCACTAGATGTCTCTGCTTCCCTTTACTATTCAAACCTCTTATATTCTAGGATGTCAATATCATTGATGGGTTTGATTAAGGTTTTGGAACACTGCCGAAAGTGGAACCACTCTCCCTGTGTTCACTAACATTTCCCCCATTAGTTGTATGGAATCTTTAATGTTTTTCTATCCTCTTTTTTTTCCCCTCCTTTTACTTGTCCTTGCTGGTCTGCTTGGCTATCCTTCTGATTCTCTTGTTGTTCTTCAGGCATTGTTTTGCCTTTTTCTTGTTTGGCTAGATATTGTTGGAATGTTTCCGCGTACAGCCTTTTCTAGTCCTCAGGGATAAATTTCTCATCCAAGTTTCTCCAGTCATTTAATAATTTTCGCAGTACTTCTTCTTCTATACTTAGGTCTTCCCTGGTTATCTCCATTTCTGTCTCCATGTTTTCTGGTTGTTCTACCTGTTCTTTGCCTTTTAGTTATTAAATTATATAAACAAAGAACTTAAATGACAATAATAATAATTAAATTATTAATGAGCAAACAAAGAGTCGGCCATTTGTCTTCACATCCTGCGATTTTCATATTTATACCTACCATTTTCCTTCTTTTCTCCACACAATTTGTCCTGATGATAGTCTAGGTTCAGACTGTCGTAACATCGACCACAATAACGTGAACGCCTCGTGGAAAAATCCGAGACTCCATTCGAATCTACACCACCAAGTAAATCTGCAATCTAATATATATAAGTTTACACAAAGAATTAAGAAAGATTATGAATCCATAAATTAATGAAATAAAAAAAAAATAAAAAAGATAAAATATAAAGAAAATATTAATTATAGGATTGAATGTATCAGTATGATAAAATAATAGAAACCAAATTAGAAAGTTTATCCTCGAACGCAATAGAATCCACTGAACCAATAATAAAGAAACAAGAAAAATGCAGCGATAATTATAAGAAAATGGGGAAATATATACAAAATAATCCTTAAGAACAAAAGAAAGGAGACAAAAGCAAGGAAACATAATAAGAAAGACTACTCGGATGACAAGGCGGGGATCCAATAACTACTAATATTCCAACCATCATCCCTATTCAACGTACTTGACCTTCTCTAAATTTCAACGGCCTTCCTAAAATTATGGTGATGAAAATGATAAATCCTAACAATGACTCGAGACTCTTCGATATATACATGGTGTTTTGTCTTCTCAACATGCTCCATAAAAGTTGAGGAATGAGTCCTACAATGTTTGATGTCAGCCGCATGCTCATGAATCCTTTGTTTTATGGAGTGACATGTTTCTCCAATGTAGGGAGTTCCACACGAATATGGAATTACATAAACACCTTTCATATTTTTAGGGTCCACCAGGTCCTTGACGGGTATTAGGAAGCTCTGAATATTGTTCAGGGGCCTGAAGGTGAAAGGGACTTTTTGTTTCTTCTGGATCCTAGCAATCTTGTTTATGGTCCCTTGGATAAAGGTTAGTTGAACACCAAAAACTAGATATTTGGGCTCTTTTTCGTTCTTAGACCTCTACTTGCCTTTAAGAAAGCCTTGAGACCTTGGTGTTTACTATAGCCATTATTTTGGAACACCTTAAGAAGATGAGATTTCTCATTATCTAGTTGAACTTCATCTGAAATCCTTAAAGCATGAGCCATCAAAATGTTGAGAACTCCCATCTTTTGAGCAGGATAACGATGGGAACTGGCATGAAGATACTAATTAGTATGAATATTCTTCTTATAGACCAAGTGAGAAAAAGAACCATCATATTTCTTAGAGATGGGAAAATCAAGGAAAGGAAGGCTACCATTAAATTCAGGTTCCATTGTAAACTTAATGGAGTTTAACTGATTATTAAGATGTTGAAAAAATAGATCTAACTTTTCACACCCATGAGTCCAAACTATGAAGGTATCATCCACAAACATCTTCCATAGCTTATGTTTAAATTGATCATAAGCTAGTTCCTTGGATTGAAAGTCTTCCATGAACAAGTTAGCCACAACTGGGGAGAGTGGAGAACTCGTGGAAACTCCACAAGTGTGTTCGTAGAATTCACATTTGAAGTTGAAAAAGGTTGAGGTAAGGTAGATCTCAACCAACTTGGTTGTATCCATATTAGTAATGTGATTTATTACCTCAATAGATTCATTAATAGGGATATTAGTGTAAAGGGATACTACATCAAAACTAACAAGAATATCACGAGGATCAATCCTAATACCCTTTAACTCATTGACAAAAGAAGAAGAGTCCTTAACAAAGGAATTCGTAAGGCCAACAAGGGGTTTGAGTTTTGAGGCTAAATACTTAGTTAGAAGATAAGTTGGCCCACCTATAGTATTAATAATAGGTCTAAGGGAGGGAGGGGACCTCGGGAAGCCCATAGATCCTAGGAGTAAGAGGGTTGCTCTCAAACAACTTATGACTTATGGAGTTTAAAGTGCTACTATATTTTATAGCCAAAGCCACAAATTTTGAGACTTTATTTAAAGGGTTCTTACTAAGCTTCTTGTAGTTGTCGTTGTTACAGAGGTGATCCAACATTTTAATTAAGGTAGTCCTCCTTGTTTAAGATAACAATCACTCCTCCCTTGTTAGCTTTAAGGATAAAAATGTCATGGTTATTGTTCAAAGTCTTGAGGGCTTCGATTTAGGCTTGCTGATGTTTCTCTTAGGAGGTTTATCCTTTATAAGAACAACCACAAAATCTCTCCTAATGAAAACTTTTATGTTATCCCAAAATTCCTTAATTCCATATTCAACACTATGAATAATATCCTCCAACGAGAATTTTTTCGGAGCTATAGAAAAATTTAATCCTTCCCCTAAAAGACTATACAGAGGAGGATCAAAGGAAAACCTATAAAGATTAACAACCCTCCTATTAAGAGAGGGTGATAACACATTATTAAGGGAATGAATAGGGAAACAAACAGAGGAGATAGAAAAATAAGGGGGCCCATCAATGATGGGGAATTTAGGGATTATGGTGGAGGGATCATTGGGGTACACTACATAGGAAGACATCAAAGGATTGGAGGAGAGGATTACGTCGAGTGAAGAACAAATCATGGAGGGGGGAGAATGATTAGGAATCTGGCCTATGCATGTAGACAGACAAGCAGTAGAGGGGGGAAATAATATTGGAGGGAACACACATTTAATGGATGAAGATGACATAGAAGAAGCACGGTCCACGATGGGGGAGCAGTTTGATGCAAACAAGGCCAAGAGTGCATCTAAGTCGTAACCTGATTGGTTAATGGAGGAGGATGGAGAGCCTTCCAAAGCGAAGGATTTGTTGGAGGTTTGTGAATAGATCATAGGGCTTGATGGTGAATTTTATGCACGAGGGGAAGAAGAGAGTGTTAACTAGCCTAGAGGAAACAAGGAGATAGGAACCACTCGCAGAGGGAAGCTAGGGTAGTCAACACTACCAAATCCAATTACAACAACAACCCTAGAGTCATTGTTGAGTGCAGATGAACTATTAACAAAATAACTAGAATGCAGCCTAACAAAAGAGCTAGGAGTGCAAGATCCTTGGACAATATTGGAGCTAATCCATGAGCTGAAAGCATAAATTTGACTGCCGCTAATTCGGTTTTTGGAAGAACCTTGGGACAAATCAAACAACTAAATACCATAGGAAGACCTGCTTTGGAGCTTAAAAGAAAAATTGATTCCTTCTTCTTATAAACCTCTTTCATACGAAGAACTTTTAAAGTTGAGCAAGTGTCAATTCTATTCCAAAGGGATGGGGGAGAATATGAGATAGCTCCAAGTGCAACAAAAATAACTTGCGAGAAAGAAAATCAAGATTTTTCCTAACCCTATATATTTCAAGACATAGAAGCCCCAAACTAGTTCTAAAAAAAATATGATAGTTATTGGAATTATTAAGGAATAATAGAGGAATCCCTACATCACTTCAATAATGCTATATCGGAGTTCATCTTGGATACTTGCAAGCATGCTCGTTCAAAATGACGAACTTTTATTGCAATGACCATTTTGTGTAGG